>JAANSM010001776.1:0-17134 GCA_036850725.1 Orchesella villosa
GGTATCAGTTTCAGCGATAGCGTTTAAATCTTATTTGGCTTATGGATTCTTGTAAGATCATATAGAAAGCAAGCGATTGAAATTTTTCCTATAGGATCCTAGTCAAAATTTTTGCTGGGGAATTTAGTAAGAATTTGGAGGGTGAAAACGCTGGAAGTTAATAGGGGCCTGTTATTGTACACGATTTCATTTAATCGAAACATCGTCTTAATGTTGAATATTCTATAATATATTAGATATTTCAATAAGAAATAGTATACAAAAGGGAAGAATCTAAATATTGAAGAAGCTTACATTAACATTCTAAAAATGCATTTCTATTTTCTCCCTGGTGCCAATTTTAGTATATTTTGAAATCTTCAACTCATTCATAACGACTTGTGACGACTTTTTTTTGCTTATTACTGTAGACTGGAATTTGAAGGACCTTTCATATTCAGTGAAATTCGGGGAAGAATAAATTGATGGTCAAATAGAGAATTACAACACATACATTACATATATGTATGTATGCATCTTATTTTATACAAGATTAAGCCAAAGTATGGAATGTACTAAGTAAACTTTTGTATCTGAAACTGACAACGGTTTTGCATTTAGAAATATGTAGATTTTTTTCCGGGAAAAAAATAAACAGCAAAAAAAAGTTCTGTCGAACTTCTGTTTATGAGCAAGTGAGCAATTATTCGCTTTTTATTTTCTTACAATTTACAAACAGTAATCTACAAAGGGCAAAGCCATCGAGCAAGTAGAAATAATAATGAGGAAAAGTTTTTTCCCTTCTTCCTTTTTCTTTGAACAGAAAAAGCAATCTACATATTATAACAAGTTCCACAGCAATTTATCTTGATCCGAAAGTAAGCTACGTAACTATATACTTTTTATCCATCCACTAAGTAGTTTCAAAAAAAATCTGCCAGCGAAATTAGAAAAAACGAGTCAGACTCCCACAAGAATTTTTTCCGCTGCCCTCCTTCTTTTTTTCCTTCTTCCCCATTTTATTATTTGAAAAGTTGGTTGAGTTTCCTCCAGAGAAATGAGCTTACATAAGATGAAATTTCCTTCGGGATTTTATCTGACGGCGGTTTTAAAAGCTTTTCGAATAATTTGCTGAATTACATGCATACAAGAGGAAGAAAGGGAGGGAAAAAAACTGGGAAGAACTCGAGGGAAAAACTTTTAATAACTCATCCGCATAATAAGAGGGTCGTTATTATTATTATTTTATAATGAGAGGGAATGCTACTATATGTATGTTCATGAGTAGAATACTTACATAAAGTACCATATTTATAGCACCATGCACACACACACACACACTGCTGACTACTTTCTCTAGATCCTTTTTTCAATGAGGAAACGATAAAGAAGTATGTGGACATAATAGGTGGAGAAAGTGGAGAGGAAAAATGGAACGCTTTTCTAACGCAGTCAGCCAGGCAAAAGATCTCTTAGGGAAATGCACAAAAAACTCAAAGCTCATATCTTCCTGTGAGCGTGTATTAATGCTTATACCATATATATATATATATAGCTTAATCATTTATATGGGGTAGAACGGCTATAAAGAAAGCTGGCGGTTTATGCTCTAGGGGAAAGTATTAGAAGTGTACAGGAATGAAGAAGAAAGAAAGAAAAAGAATGAAAAATAAGATTCTATAGTAAGAAACCGCGTTAGCATAAGCATTTACAGAAAGTCACACATATATACTCTATATGTATACTTTCTTTCTTTACATTTTTTTGCTGTAATAGTGGTCTCCCTACACACACACTACCACTTACATTTGCTCGCAGGAGTAAGTTGCAGTCGTAGGAAAAGCAAGCTCTTTTGTACTTTGCGTCTTGCGTGAATAAATCAAAAACTTGAGAAAAATGAGTGGGATCCGGGGAAGTTGGTATAGTGTGGTTTATATATATGTACATTTCCTTATTCATTCATACGTAACCCAACTTATCCTCTTTTTATTATGAATACACACTAATACATTCATACATATTTAGAATATATGTATAAACATTATATACATAACTATATATATTGAGCTTTAACTGTTGTTATTTTGGGTGGGGAAACGAGAAAACGAAAATGCGGCATGTGTTGAATAAAAGGCCGTAAAAATGAATATCTATAAAAAAACTGCCTGTGCCACCACAAAAGTTGAAAGAATAGGGAGAATGTGGAAAAGAACAGGAATGGAATATGAACGAATGGACAGAAAAGCGTATTTTTTATTCAAAAATCCGACTTGCTTCCCATCCACACATATATATAATATTATCCACATTCCACTGGCATCATTCCAAAGCTACTATCTCAAGTATGTGTAGAAAATGCCTCTGGAGGAAAGAAAAGAATGTTGTATAAAAAGGAAGAAAAAAGAAGAATGAGATGAAGGGAGAAGGAAATAAAAGGAGCTGATTTTGATTCCAAAAAAGGAGAAGAAAAAAAGGCGAAGAAAGTGGAAAGCAATATGACTAGTGTATAGGCATGTGCAATATATGTATTTTACTATCTTAAACTTCACTACTAAGGACAATAGCTTTCAGTGTATTTTTGGTCTATGCATATAAGTATGTACCTTCTCCTGCTACGTTAGTTTCAGCACATATTTACATGCGTACCTAGTCACTTAGCGCGATATCGTTGTTGCATAACTTTCTCCAACTCCCAGTTTTATTCCCGTTCCAGGCAAGAGAAAGGAAGGGAATAAAAGCCAAAAAATCTTAATATCAAGTGCGGCTGCTGGAATACATGATGCAGAACTCTGACTAATGTTTTATGATAGTTTGAATAAAAAGACATTTTATTTATAGGATCAGAAGAGAATAAACGAGGTGGCGTATGACCGTTTTATTTTCGCTCTTTCATGCACATCGATATTATATATTATGTAGTGTAACTTGGCTTTTCATCTACATTATGTTGAACCACAGCATTAAACTACGTGCATATTTTATATGTTTATATAAAAAAAAGTATCCATATTCACGGTTGGTTGACAGATGATTACAAAAAGGAAAATGAGGAAGGATTTTAACCATTAAAATTACATTCAAATTTAGAGGGACTTGTCGACATCTTATGAATACTTTCAAGTAGTCGGCATATTACATTAATTTTTTATAATATTTTTATTCAAAATGTATTCAAGAGAGTTTTGCTATAGGTGCAGACACACAGAAATAAGAGAGTAAGGAGAAAGGGAGAGAGAGTACATCAAACAATAAAAATTCTGCTGTCTGTAGAGATTCCTTCGCAATAAGAAGGGAACGTCTGCATGGAATGAAATAAGAAGCCATAATCTAACAGAGAATGTTCAGTCGTGAGGAAAGAACCTGGGCGTTCACAGTTGGGAATGTCTTTAAAATTGAGAAGTTAGCCTTTTGACTTGAGCATTTTTCTTGCATGATTGTGTATATGTAATGCTGTGTGTGGTACAGCCACCAAAAGAATGCATGTACTTTTTTTCTACTTCTACGCACACTTATAGATACACAACGCTGTACAAAACATGGACATGAGAAAGTCAAAAGTAATGCCTTTAAGTCATGCATGAGAGCATAATGCAGTAATGCTTTCCTAAGGGAGACACGTTTTAAGATGCTGCTACTGCTCATACATGTATTTTTTATAACTTTTTATGGAAACGAACCGATTTCTGGTCGTTCGGTGTGTGTCTGCTTGAAAAGTTTCTGTTGGCTGTTTTAAGTTATGTACTTTTTTTCTGCATGGAAATGGAAAATTGTGTATCGAATTATTTTTCTCTGTCTACCTCTCCTCCCTAACTTTGTTCTGCTTCAATGAAAAGACAGGAAAAAGACATTTCTATTTTCTCAACTTGCTCTTGATTTGCTATTTAGTATGGAGAACACTAAACCATTGTGTTACGATTCCCGTGTTTCTTTTCTCTTTGCTGGAGTAATAAAAATGCATGCTCTGCCGCATTTCTTTCCACTAGTTTCGCTCCATAGGCAAATGTACATGAGTGTCTTTTAAAAGTATAATTTTTTATATATGGGTGCATTTTAATATAACTTGTAACCCGCCGGCGTGGTCCGTATGTTGTGCAAAGAAGCGTGTACAAATAGCTTCAAGCTCTCTAATATGCCAAACTCGTGCATTATGTAAAGCCAAAATTTCTATGTGAGCGAGACGCATTTCCCCCACTCATAAAATACAAGTGCATATCCGTATATTAAAGTCTTTACGTCTTTTACTTCCCGGATGTTTTCTTTCCGGGCTGAAGATTCAAGAAGTCGACTCATTAAAATGATTTGGAGGTTAAGTTGTGAGTTGTGTCTAAGACAGGGTAATATCCTTTGTTTTGTATCTTAGTATCTAAAACTTTTATGTCATGTATCCATTTGTCCACCTTCTTGGGATGACTTGAGTGTTTATCTATACAGGTCGTTTGCATTCTTCCTGCGAAGCGTAGGAGATCAGTGCGTCGAATGTAGCAAAATGTGTGTTGCCTAAAAGCTGTTGTTAGCAGTTAATTAGGTACATGAATTAAACAAAAGTCTGCGGGCAGCATCCTAGAAAACCTGTAAATTTGTCCCGTTTTACGTTTCCTAACACGATTTCGCACTCAAAATGTGTCGCTGAATGGGAAAAAAGCCTGGTTCTTTTTTCGGTGTAAATTTAAGAATAGTTTCCGGATAGAATTCTCTATTTTAAGCTGTACTCAACATGCAATGTAATTTTCAAAAAGGACTTGCAATATATATTATGTCATATTATCACTTGCTATACAAAAGAAAAGACTCGCTGTGGTAAATCAACAGTATTAATTCTATTGCCCCATAAAACCAGAAGGTGGTTACCACTGCTGTTCCAGCTCCTGAGGCAAGTGACAAAAAAGTCATGGGTTCATTTCCATTTTCAAGTCTCAGCTTGATTTTCCTCCCTCACTCAAACTTCTTTGTCACGTTTCATTGTGTCATTTTCCTTTCACATCACTGCGTTATACATTACACTTTGGTTGTACCAATGTGCGGCTTACGATGTTGATGATATGAAATACTTATATACATTTTCTTCTCTTGCGTCGTATGTTTGAGCATATACGAACGAAATACAAGTTTGAGCAAGTTTTTGTCTACTAGGTACGTTTTACGGCTGTGATATAAATTGACAGCGTGTAGGCCAGATAAACACTGAGAAAAAAGGATATATAAATTTTATGGAATGAAGTAAAAGTTAAATTGATGGTGTGAATCCCACTGCTCTGCTTCCAGCTCTTCTGGAGAGAAGCGCCAAGTTATTTGTACGCTTTTCTGCAGGCCTTGCAATACAAAACGTAACAAAGGCATTACCAGTTCATTTTTCTTTCATATCCCTTCTTTGTTAAACCTTATATTGAATTGGGACATTTCGCATTCAAATAGCACCATAGAAGAATGTTTGCCTGTTTGGAATTTCAAACCATTTTATGAGTGTTTTCATGCCTTCAATAATTTCTTCAAATGACGGACATATTTGTACGGGTACAATTGTCTAGCCTTCAATAAAAGGAGCTGAAACACTTGCCCTCTTTCCCACTCCTACCACGCTGGAAGTAATTATTATAATCATTAAAATGTCTAGAAACATCTGTCAAACTGACTGTATACTTTTACATGATGATCTTGAAAGTTTACAAGCGTGAGTAGGAATAGCAATACTGGATTGTTATATGCATACATATACATGCATACATCTAAAGCATTCACATTCAATACATGAATAAATGAATCAAAGAAAATAGAGTGGCAAACACCATGGGACTCTGGGACCTAAACAGAGGCAGAGTAAAATGCTATTGAAAATCGTTTGCCATGAAGAAATCTTTCATCCAAAAGTCTCTTGTGTGCGAATCCCCACAGCTTAACAGCTTAATTACATTAAATTATATTGCATTTCATTCGCGATACCCCTGCCGCTGATGCTGCCTTCATTTTCCGCATGCCGTCCTTCATTCATCGTAGTTTAGTCGTTTCTACACACATGTAAGAGGATATATATGTGGATTATGTATGGTTGTATCAAACATTACATCATTATTAGTAGACCTCTCTCGTATTCATTCACTCTCCTGCTTTCCCCTCGTGGAAAGATTGTTTTTGTATAAACTTAATCGCTACAACCCAGTCGGTGGTCTTCGCTTGAAATAACTAGCTGAGCTGAGCGAGCAAAAGAATTGAATCGTGAAACGTGAGCAGCGTGACTCAATGTTACATTATTTCACTCGCTTCTCAAACTTCTCAAGCATGCACATATATATACGAACGTTTTATGTGAGTCGAGGAAAATTCAATGTAACTCCCTATAGGGATTTTGACCATTCATGATTTTAAATAAAGTACCACAAACACTTTTTTAACGCATATTTCTGAAGGTACATGAAACAAATGGCGGGCGGGCTTCAATACAATTCAGCTTCAGTTAGTAAAGTGTATAAAGATTCCATTCATTTTAGTAAAGAACAGAGGTTTATGTGCTGAAAAGCGTGAGCAATTCCATTGCAGATATACTTGCCTAACATTCATTAGTGGAGGAAGTGTTAAAGAGGTAATTACCACATATAGTATCATATATATACGCGTCTACGTCCTACACATTTTGGTACATTCATTCCTCAAGCAAATAGCTGTGCATAGAAAATGACATGCATTAACCACTCAACTGAGCATGACGATGAACAGTTGTTTATATGTGTACTAATATACTACATCCTATTTTACCATACACCATACCACCACCACCAATCCAGTAGCTAAACTACTCAGCAGATAGATTAGTCATTTGAGTCATTCAGTATTAAATGTGATTTCTTCCCATTACTCACCCTACTTTGCATAAATTTTTTGGCACTGTGGTATTAAGCTAATTACGTTGTTACTAATTACTATAATTATCATCCATTCCTATCTTTTGTAAACAATGTTGAGCGCTGGGAAGGTCATAATCTAGGAGATCTGGGAAGAAAGCTATAGTCCTAGTCCCCCAGTCATTCATTAGGGTAACATTCATCCCGTACAAATTGCTAAGATTGTTGGGTTGATTGTATGGTAAAGCATCGCATGTTTTTAATGAATGCTCTTTTACTTACGAATCGCAGAGAAAAAGCTGTTTTGCAAAATCATCTGATAGCAATTACAAAGGCCATTTAAATTAATTCTAACGATGCTTATCAGAAGTATCAATCAATGGAGTCTTCAACTTGCATGTAAAAGCAAAATGTATAGCTTAGAAAAGTTGTTGAAGCCTTTTGTTGTATTGTGCTAAACAAAAAAAACTGACAATAAAGAAAAAAATAAGTTGGAACATACCAGTAATTATACTGGATGATCCATTCATCTTTTTTCACTTTTATTTATATGTGGTAGCCGTGAGAGCAATAACATAACATTACATTACATCACATTTTACAAGTTAGAGCAAACAACAAGAAAATGAAGATCAGCTCTGTCGGGGTGGTCCTAAACGCTTCTGAAGGCAATGGGCAAACCGGCTCCACAGCTTTATACTATTTACATTAAACAACATTTCGAATGAATTGCTTTTCACAAAGCCTTCTTGTTCTTATATGATATCCATGCATCCTCGACAGTTTTTTTCTCAACTTCATTTTCCTCCCCGTCTTATCAGCAGCTAACCAGATGCGACGACGATACATGATAACGATGATATGGCAGTTTTCTCAAAGAGTAACGAAGAAATTGTAATTGCTATGCTGTAAATGTTAAGTTAAATGAAGGGAGATTTGATCTATGACCGCCTCAGTGCATTCGTAGGTAGGAAATTATGTTTAACGCCATAAATATAGCATTACTACTTCTCGATGAAAAAACTTGATCCTGCTTCTTAAATTATATGAACCAATTCTTACTCGCCCTGTTGAACTATATACTTCATACTATTCTTCTGCATCAAATGGAAGGAGTTATGGTACCTTTAGCACAGTATCGCAATGCGATCAGATCGGTTCAGCTTGGATGATTTTCTCCAAAATTTAATGCGCATTGTCAGAGCTTTGGCTCTATAAAGAGTATGAGTGCAAATGGGAAAAATGTGTAAGATATATATTGAGCAGTAGTCAAAAAGGTGCCACCCTGAAGCGGTCGAGCAAGATCAACACTACTTTTACACATGAACACACTCAAATCTTCACCCATTTACGAGAGTGGAGCGTCAATGTTGTGTGTAACCATTTTTACTAGTCACATCAGCTCATCTCACCGCAAACGGAGGAAAAAAAACCTCAAATAGCCTGCAGCAAACAATTGTAGCATCATTTTACAGGATTAGATCAAGAAAGAGTGGTGAAGCAATAAAATCTTTTCTTTCTTTTGTCTCATCCTCCTCGATTACGTAGTGCTTATCGAATGTCGAATTCTTTAGGGATGTTCACAACGAGATACAATATATAAATGTATAATGCATGTATATAATGACTATTTCTACGTTGTAGGTGCTACAGTGACCAACTATGGCATAGAAGTTGAACCCTTTTTACACGTAAAAGAGGTTCCATATAATATGGCTCTGTGGTGCATTTTCAATATTTTTTATTCTCTCTCACTTCCAACATCAAATAACAATTTGATGCTAAAAACAAGCACTCACAAAACCATCAGCAGCAATAATTCCGTTTTTCATCTTGCGGTTTATCGTGTACATTAATGCATGTGTTTGTGGTTTCAATAAGTTTTGTATATACTGCGCATTTGGATTGTATTACCTAACTTCATACAATATTATGTACGTGTTGTACATGTCATCTTTCAAAAAGGGTAAATGCGGTTGGTACGAAATGGAATGTCTGGAAAAAGGATGTATGTATTATTAGATAATGATAGCCTTTTTTCTGAGGGATTGATTATATCATCCTATCCAAAAGTATGCATATATTGTTAATATACCGCCATCATCATGACGTTGTCCTCGACAGCATTTTACATTGTAACATTTTAAGAAGAGATCGAGCTGCACTTATTGCTTATACAATCAAATCACGGAGTTTTTGACTCAAGAAGATAATGATCAAGAATTCAAGATGAGAAAAAAAATGGAGAGGGGAGCCAGCCGCAGACTTGTTTCATGGAGAGAGGGAAAAAAGCTTTTGATGCTCCGATAATACAATCAAGATAACGATGGCTATGTGATGCAGTGGCTGTGATCATTGCCGTAATGATCATGATGACGATACAATGGAAGAGGGCTCGAGAATGATGACAATCATTTCTAAACTTATATATATATATTCTTGCCGTTTTCTTCCCCCTCAACAAAATGATTTTCTTGCTCTTTGATCCTCATCGTCGGTAATACGTCTCTCTCAATGACTCTTCATTTTATGAGGTTTGTCAGAATAATGGAAGAATTAAGTAGAAAAGCGAGAAAACATTATCAAACACTTTCTCGACTGACTCATATTTTATTGACTACTAAATACGAGAAACGGGGTAGTATATACTGTACATAAACTTGTCTACGAAATGATAATAACTTGAATTAAGTTAAATTGCATGGTCTTGCTCTTCTGTTTTCTGAATTGAGGAGAGGAGGGTTCGCTGTTTGAATCCGATATAAATATATAAATGTTATCCACAACAATAACATTATACATTATTTCAACACTTGCAAGTACAGATTCTCAGTATTTTTCGATAAAAAGGGGGAGTTTTACTTGACATCCAATTTTAATCCTCTTCCCATTCTCATTGAATTGCCGTAAACGAAATGCAAGCACTATACGCACAAAAATCTAGTGACAGAGATCAAGATGATATTTTTTGACAGTGGCTCATGCCATTTGTGGTAGACGTAATTCTAGCTGACACGTTAAACACATTATGCCTAAGCTCTGCCATATCCTAATCACAAACTGCCATCTATTTCTTTATTATCATTATTATAATCACTTCCATTGAATCACCATCTACAAAGGATCCCCTGAGGAAACTTGGAATCAGTAATCAGTATGGTAATAAAAAACAGTCTCTTTACTAATAATTGAGCAAAGGGTTTGAAGTTTGAAATGCATTTGCACATAGGCTCCTTTCAACTACAAATAAAATGAACTTGAGATAGTGTGTGTAGGTAGATAGACACATGCTTTTCTTCTAAATAAAATGAAAGAAATAATAATAATAATAGATGTCCATTTATGAACGCTTATTTGAATTTGTAATGACTCATTGGATTAGATTGTTGGTTTCAAAAAGAAGAAAGGTTTAATTAACATTGTATCAGTTACTCACACTCGAAAAGGCACTGACAGCTTTTGCTGTTGGATGATTAATTATCTCGAGAGCTTTTCTGTTGTGACTTTGACTGGAGGTGACTAGAAGGGGTACTGATTGTGATTATAATATATTATTGAAATAAACACCGAGTGAATGCCATGTCAAATGAGTGATGATGATTAAAATGATGAATGCCCTACAAAAAAGGATTCGGTAATCATGCTCTCACCTTTTTATATTATCCACAATCTCAAATCCTCGACCATTTTTTTAATGCAACGTAATGTTTTATGGTGTGATCAAGAATGAGTCAAGAAAAAGCTGTCAAGTGCAGCCGAGCAATTATTTGTTGAGATTTTGTATCTACATTAAAATGGTTGTGGGATGATGTTTTTTTGTCAATTTGTATACACCACGAAATGTTACTTTGTAATCGGTAGAATGAAAAAGGACCCCCAGAGACAATGGCACATACAATTACTAATCCTTAACTCACTCAAATTAAAGAACACATAGAAAGATTTATAAGAACCATAAGAAACGAATGAGCATATAGTTTTTCTTCAAGTAAATAGTAGAGTCTACTAAAGAAAAGGTTAGCTTTTCAATTTTTTCATACATGTACTCATAATTACATTATGGCTGTACACTGTACATATATACGCACTCGGTCGAATGTGCAATCATTTAATAAAGCATCACGTCAAGTCAAACTATGCGTTGAAAATTGCTTAATGGGTTAACCAGTGCATATTCACTGCCGAGAAATCAAATAAGCATGAAATGCGCACATCATGAATAGCTGAGGGCAAGGATTAATGAGATTGTCACTTGGTAATTTGCTAATTTGCTTTTTTTGCTCTTTTGTCGACAGAAATATAAATTAGCTTTTTATCGATTGACCATTCATGCGTTTTTTTTATTTGAGGTAAGGTTTTATTCTTTCCACATGAATTCATTCAACTTCTGCAAGCAACAAAATGAGGATCGACAAAGAAAAATGTGGTACCAAATGTGGTTTGTATAGACTCAAACGATGTTGATGAACTCTTACATAAAAAGCTCAAGTAAAATTATACACACAGCACACAAGCTTTAATGGAAGTTGATTTTTTATTGCGACTTTATATATACATATATACGTAAGAGGTAATTTGTAAAATTCAAACGCAGACAAATTCTGAATGTATGTATGAGTGCACACAATTATTTCCTAACTTTTATTTCCAACCGCAGAAAGCTGCTGCCACAAAAGCGAGAGGGAAAGAGGGGAAATGATTGAGATGGAAGTGCACGATATATTATTCAACCCTTTCGACGTGGCTAATACACATTTCCTTACATAAAAAAAAGTTTCATTATTATGGTCATGATTGAAAAATCTTTAAAGTCCAACTCTACCTGAATTCATTGCCCATAATATCAGATGTGTTTTTTTTGTGTGGAATAAAGTATAAAAAATCCAGCAACCAATATTGGCAGAATTGAATCGACAGGCAACGAGCTAGTTTACTAAGCATAAGACACGACCATGTAACTTATAAAGAGGCACGTAGAATATGTACATTTTATCATACCCGATTTTTGCTTTCCTCTGCATTATAAAAACGGAGAGTCGGCTAAAATGTTAAAGCCACCGTTGACATGACATGGGCCATAACTTGCGATTGTGGAATTAAGGGGAGTTATCGCATGGAAAAACGGTTATGGAATATAGAGTTAGGTAATAAATGACAGAGGAGGAGGGAAACAGGCGTTCTCTCCACTTCTTTTAAAATATATTTTCCTTTCTCTCTCTCTCTCTCTCTTGCTCCCTACTTTATTTTACTTAGTACCACTACACACATAGATTTATTTGGGAGTAATCTGTAGTTGTAAAACGATATCTTAGAAAATATACTGCCAAGAAAATCCTCCTAGAAATTACCGTGCTTGCAACTTGTTATTGGAAGAAGTAATGGGACTGGTTACGATATTACTTTATAGCTCATAGCTCCACGCACACACACAAAGTATAAAGAACACAATTTGATTTTGATAGTTTTTTATACTAGCTTTGCATTGTAATGGAGTGTTAGCAGGTGTATACTTACAAGCAAGAGAGTAAAAAGTACAATTGCTTTTTCAGTCAGGTCTTATAGCTCCAAAGGATATGATTACTTGTGGTTCCTCATGGTAGAAAAGTCGCATAAGCCAATTTCATAAGTGTATAGACAATGATAAAATTGAAAGTAAAAAAGTATATTACACATACATAAACTGTCCATGATATTTATGTCGATATATACTCATAGTTTCAAATGTATTATGAAAGACTTGAGTAATAAAAGCCGGTTGGCTCATGCTTACACTTAGCTTATTGTTGATAAGGTCGTCTTCCAAGTTTCTTTCCCCGAATCATAATGATATTGACGAAGAAGGATATTGATATCGTGTAGTTAAGTGGAATATCAATAGATATAAGAGAGTACTAGATGAAGCGATCCGTAATCTACGCAATGTTATTTCGTTGAAAACTTGTGTTCCAACCCTCATCCAGTGATTATGTTGTTGTCCGGGATATAAATTTGTCTGAAACTGATTTTGGGAATGTCACAGTTTTTTGCATAAAAATCATGAGTGCTTAGTCTATCTGTTACTAGTCTGATGGAATATCAAAATTGCCTTGTTCTCGAAGCAACCATGTAAATTATTTGTGCACGTTTATTATAGCAGATATAAAACAAGTAGTTCTTTTCTCGTTCACTCCTTCATTCCAAGTATAAATCGACCTAGATTGACCTAGCTTCGGACCTATTTTACCATATAATATTCATGCGTGGCATGATCAAACTATCAATTCAATATTACTTACCACACACAAACTTTCCATTCTCACACGAAATGGTGTTATTATTATGCTCAAACTCTCGAACTATATTATAAGGTTGTAGCCGCCTTGTTCAATCCAATAATAGTATACAGATATATAGGTATTTCTGCTCTCTTTGTATTCTGCGGCCGACATGCATAAGCAGAGTTACACATGTATTCCATTTAAGCAAGTGTTATTCTGAAAAAGTGAATTGTAGTTTATTGTTGCTGATTACGACTTCCATATGACGCGACTAATACCATCATGTTTTCCCTATTGATTCTTAAATAAATCTACACAATGGTTCAATGGTTGCATGACAGTTGATAGCATAATATAATCATACTCTCTACAATTACATTACACTACACACACACAAATGTTGGTGGTAGGTAGAAAATATGCGACATGTCGGTAGAGTGTTTCACTCTGCAGCGAGTTTTACTCATGTGTAGTTTTTCGGTAAAGCATGTTGTTGTTTGAAAAAGCTAAAGCCAATCCACTTGCCGCATATTAAGTCACGAACATAATCCATCTCATTCCAACAAAGACCTTCCATTTACGAACACAACATTAGACTCATATTTTTCTCCTTCTCTCTCTCTCTTACATTCCTCTTTTCCACCGAAAGATACGACAAGAATGCATGTGACTATGAGTAGACAAGAATGGGTTTTTGGTATGTATTGTAATTTCTCACGAAAGCAGCAAGCCATTTGCTTGCTGTTTCGTGTTTTGAAAAGAGTCTTAAGACAGCTACATATTAATTTAAAAGCTTAATGGAATTCTTGTTTTTGGAAAGGAATAAGAGGGGCTTCGAGTCAGCATGAAGAAGTTAGAGTCGAAAAGGGTTTGTGCATTCTGGTGTTGTTACCAGCTAAATAAGTAAAATGAATGAATGAGTGAACTAGTGAGTGGAAAAGCGTGGAAATTAAATTATAACAACGACAGACAGGCAAAAAGCCGACAGCGTTATTTTGGAGGCAAGAGTTCAAAGTGAAATAAGAATAGGGTAGCTTAAGCTCTTTCTCTCTCTTATTCTGTATATACTGCGTCTTAATGATTTCTTATTCTTATGAGTCGGCAGAACAATTATGCCTTCACGTTTATGCGATTTTAACCCTAATGTAAATTTGCATGTTTTCTCATGTGTTTCAATAATATTATGAGTTACTGATGAGTGAATGGGTTATGTTGTCTCATCTATTACAAAAGAGGCGCCCCTTTTATTACATAATTTTGGCAATTCACTTGTTTCAGCCTGTTTCAACGGTTGACGGATTATATGCAACTTGAACACAATTGAAGGAATTGAGTTGATTCAAAAGCAGTTATCAGCCTTACTTTATATTATATATAATCTGTAAATCTCTATATCTATCTATATACATCAACATCACCAACCGAGCGTAAACGTATCGTCGGTTGAACCGACGATACGTTTACGCTCCTAATGTGCGGATTTATTTGCATATAAAGCGAGCTGTGTATAATATGAATTTTACAATTTACTTGATGCCTACTTTTATAGCAT
Organism: Orchesella villosa; assembly: GCA_036850725.1. NCBI lineage: Eukaryota > Metazoa > Arthropoda > Collembola > Entomobryomorpha > Orchesellidae > Orchesella > Orchesella villosa. The sequence goes on from JAANSM010001776.1 coordinate 14,622, forward strand.
TCAGATAGTGCTAGTTATTAAGCATGCGAGCAAATGAGCAGTGTGTTTCTCAATATAACATGTGAACATGAAGTTTTTGATAAATGGCATTCCTTTCCAAAGCCCTGGGTAGGAGTCACGTTACCGTCGAAGTGTCTCCCTTCCGAATAAATAAATCACATACGAGGTTGGCTCTCACTCAGAAAAAAGTGTAATTGCATGTTTCGAGCCGTAAATTAAACTCAAACAAAAATGGCATAATTATTCAAATGAATCCAACTAAAAAACAAAGAGGGAAAATTAGAGGCAATCTATTTTTCTTCACATACACCATATGTAATACATATTGTATTCCTCAACTCAACCCAAACNGAATCCAACTAAAAAACAAAGAGGGAAAATTAGAGGCAATCTATTTTTCTTCACATACACCATATGTAATACATATTGTATTCCTCAACTCAACCCAAACACCAACAACTTGGTGAGCCGTTTGAGGAAGACGTAATTGCAGGTGCCAAAGCCTCATGTGCTGACATTCCTTTGTGTACCACAAGAATGTATTGCATAACAACTGTATCATCATAAGATCATTTTTAGCATTAAAAACTTGAACTTTTACATCCTTTGGAACCATTGTGTAGAAGACATATGAGATTTAAGAATTTAGGCCATGGAAATGCCAAAGTAATGACTCGTGGAGAGCAGATAATATTAGTAACTCTAAGGGAAATGGGTGGGCCAGAGAGACTCAATGAGAAATGGAATCTGTCAGTTAGGGATGCACATTTGAGTGTTACAAGAATTTAGAATGCATATTTTTACAGTACATGCTCACACAATACTTCAAAAAATAAGAAGACAAAATAAATGAAGCACATGTTTGGGCTGTCCTGAGTTTTTCTTGGCAACTCCACTTTACTTTTACTCATGTTACAATTCATTTCTTCATGAGATGCTCTAGCTTTTTTCTGCGTTCTGGTAATGAACATATATACATGTGCGTGTATATTCATACAAAGTGGGACGCTAATAATAACTCGAAAGAAAATGACAAATATTTTCTTACACACAATCATAATGAATGACACGTTTTAGTGAAGAGAGAGAGAAGAGAGGGGAAGTGAGAAGAAAAGAAAAAAAAAGTTGGAAAGAGAAAAAAATTGTTTGCAGCCAACTGAACTCAAGCTATAAGTCAACTTGTTTGTACTTCACATCAGAAACATTGCTTTGCTTTTTTGTCGGCAGTGTATAGACATATATTTATATATTAGGCTTTGCATACAAGTGCTGTGTGCTGCTCTTTCCAAGTTGATTCAAAAAGGGAAAGAGAAATGAAAAAGGGAACTTTTTTCCGCTCTTGTCATCTCCCGAATGATTATGGTTTGTTTGTCCTACAAGTGACGTTAGTAGTCTCAAATAAAAAAAGAAATCATAGCAAAAGAAAGAGAAATGTTGTTTTCATTCTTTGTAACAAAACTTTGTCGCCAACATGTTATCCGAAGCCGTCAGACCATCTTCAAAGGACCATAAAACATCACACGTCTGGTGTATGTGAAGAAAAGTGTTTATGCTCATAAACAACTATACCAATACAGCTTATGTATATAAATATACTCGTCTACATAGGTTTACTATATGCGTATTTAAGTTCTGCTAAATATTTCTCATAAAAAACAATGGAGAACTGTTTTCTGATGGACATTCTTTCAACATAGCAATCATAATAATGGGCAATAGATTTCACCGAGCGATATGCAAAATTGAATTTGAAATCGTAACTCTACATTTTCAGCTAATAACAAATTCAATCAAGGTCGTCGAAGAGAACGCAGCATACTTTATATAGAATGAATGTGTACTGCGTAAACTGAAAATTTTACTTCGTGACTACACACTAATGAATGAAAATTATTTGCGCTCGGATCCCCCAATAACCAAAAACAAATCCTTAAGCTTACCAAGTGAATAATTAAATGCTTTTCAGTTTAAAAGTCGAGTGTGAAAAAATGGTCCAGGAGAAAGCTGAGATGCAAAGACATTATGTAATGGTGAGTAATTAATTTATGTTTCGAGCTTTATAATTATTTCGCGACACATATTGAATGCATTCGTGTAATACTTTAAAATATTTACTCCAAATATTGTGTGAAATGCTTTGTCTTTAATGCTTGCTTGCTTATTTTATTGCATTACAGGTTACGATTATAATATGAATGCATTTCACTTTCTCTGCTCTCAAATATTTTGTTTTAAGTGTGATATTTTATGTGCATAACTAAAAGGAAAGGCATACTTCTAGCATTTATTGTTTACAACATACAATAATTTCAAGTATGTTTCTTTCTTGAACTCATTGCTCAAATTCGTATAGTGAATGCTTGAGTTGAAAGTTCTTTGTGATAAACTTCACTGTAACTTATATATATGTAAAGAATATGATCATTCTACGACTTTCTATTATAAACATAGTATAGATATATATCTTGCTTCTTGACGACTTCACTTGAGTGCATTAAGTTTCATCATGTTCC
>JAANSM010001777.1:0-17126 GCA_036850725.1 Orchesella villosa
GGCACGTCGATTCCAAACTTTTGTGATGTATAATACGATACAATAGCCATATTATTTTGAGATATATATAGATGTATTCTATACGGTTGTACAATAGTAATATCATCTACCTTTCAAATTGTGCATAATATGCTGCTGCTCTTTTTTCAATGCCGACGAAAAGGGAGGAAGAAAGAGTGCCAATAAAAGGAACTATAAATGCATGGTTTACACACAAGAAAGAAACGTAGTGGTTTGGCTCGGTATATATATATGGTAAGTAACTTTTCCTGTGCTGTATCCAAATTCCTTCCATTCCATTTTTTCTCTTTACTTATTTTACCCTTCCTTTCTCCAACAAATTTTTTTAGTGATGCGATGTGTTGCGATATGCACAAGCATTGCGTTCCGTTTGTTCCCAACTACCACATCGTTTACCACACTACATTCATGCTTCCAACTTTTATACCCCATCACATCGTGCTGTATTAAATATCGAAACAAAAAAGGCTAGTTTTATATAGGTATATATACGGGCTTGTAGTATAGCATAACATAACGTATAGAAAAAAGGGTGATAAGATTCCAAGGGAATTCAGTAGAAAAAAGTTAGTTTGCTTTCCATTTCCCTTTCCTTGAAAAAAACGTAGGTAAAAAAGGTTTGGTATGGTGTGGTCTACTCTGCGTGTGTGTATTTTGCACTGCATCGTATCAGGAACCTATCGTTCTTTATTGTATATTTTGTACGTGTACATGTTCTTTTGCCTCTGGTTCCCATTTACTTTTACTTTGCTTTTACCAACCACTGGATTTTCTTGCTAGTTAGCTTAGCTTGTCCATTGGAGAAAGAATGAGGAACAAGTTACATACATGAGTCCTAATTCATCGAGCAAGAAACGAAGAAAAAAACTGAATAAAAGTTTTTTTTCTTCCTTTCAAAGTTGGCATTGGCACGTTCATTTTAGTTTGTTGAGAGAGAGAAACTGAACAACTTGGTGGGGAAGGGAGGAGAGGGAAGGAAAGGAAATAAAGCCAAGCCACTTCTTCTAGTAGTCTCGTTTTGTTTAGCAGCTCGTACTTCTTTTTTCTCTCGAATATGTACACTTCCTTTCCAAAGAGTTTTTTAAAAACCAAGTATATTCTGAAGTCACGATCGATTCTTTTATTTCTTTTGTGAAGAATGAGGAAAGTTTAAATTTAAGGTTTTGTTCAAAAACATGGATGAATTGAAGGTTGGCAGGTTAATGGAGGTCATTAAAAGAACTAAATCCAATGCAAATGAAGGAGAATATTGCTATACAAGCCTGTTTCAAATGCGGAAGAAAGTTGAATTTTAACGATTTTAACAAGTTTCATCAAATTAAATCAAGAAGCTTTTTGGTTCTTGTGTAGTATCACAAATTTCGTCGCAGGGATTAAGAACCTTGAAGTCATTGAAGTAATTGTGCTACCAACTTTTCCAAATGGAAATATGAGCCGGGGCAGTCGTTAACAATGTATGATATTAATTACACAACTTATTTCTAAAATGGGGATAATGGTGTAATAAAGTATTCGAATTTATGCATGCTCATGCACATAGGTTGACTTTTAATCCCAGACCACACCACTGCTTTTCATCTCTTGACAAACATGTTTCTGTGTGATGAGACGGGAGCAGTGAGCAGGCTAACATCTTCCTCAACTCAACTCAAGCTCACAATAATAGTACTTATGCTTTGTTGCATATCATTGCTTCCATTTGACTTGGCTCCCTTCTTCTTTCTTATTTTTTAAATGTGCAGCGTCTGCATATTGTTTAATATTTTATGCATGCTGACAAAGACAAAAGTCATTGCCTCCAGTCATTTCATTCCACTCCATCTACGCCGGATATTAGGCATACAAAATATATATATATTATGGAGGAAGAAAGTGAAGAGTTGAACATGATGAAAATAAATTCTTTTTCTCTTTACTTTATTCCAGGACACACACAGCTCTATTTATACCATTTCATGGTAGAGGAATAAGAAGGAGAGGGTAATATTTCAATTTATTTTCCGAGCTCCGCACTCCGTCTTTCAATGTGACACGACCTGAGGGAGACCAGACCAGAATAGGAGTTGAGGAGCCAAGAGCTAAAGTTATATAGAATCGTGGCTTGCTTATGGTTGCCTCCTTTTTGAAGAAGAAGAAATTGGTGGTGTGTGGTGGTAGCAGTGGTCGAAGAAAATGTATAGATTTTTCTTCGTCTCAGGAAAAATGATTACAATATGGAGGAGCGAGAGTCTGCATTGCATAAAATGTCGTATGCTCGACCACGCGCAATTGAAAGTAAGAATGATGGACCACAACCATATATATTCTTTCTCTTCTGTTCCATGTTTCATCCCTTCTTTCACATCATCATCATATAATATTCTACATTTCTTTGAAAATGAAATGGCTCCAAGGTTTCGTGAAGAAACACACTTGCAAGAGAACATGTTCATGTACATAATATGCATGCTATAAATGGTCGTATGATGCATGGAAGTGCACACGAACCCAGGAAAGATGAAATGTGAAAAAGAAAATGGCAAGAAACACGTGGGAACAAAACGTACGGACCTAGTTGGGAAAAAGGGGGAAATTGACGGAGAACAAATGTTCTTTTAGTAGACTTGAAGGACTTGAGTAGAATCAGCAATTTGGGCTACGATGATATATATCTGCAGAGAATACAAAAAAGCCTTAACGCTTTGATGAAATTCTCTTTGGACTCTCGCTTACTTTGCTGCCATACTTGGCTACAGCTATAGGAATCGCAATCGTAGTAAACGTTTCGTTGACCATTTTCAATGCAACTGAACAGTCCCAGTAATTCAACAAGATGTTGGATACGCATTACTTATGCTGTTTTCTCGTTGGTGGGGGAGTCCGATGGTAAATAAGGTTTATGCCTAAAATAACACGAGTTTAAATGTTTTTCTCAAAACTCTTCCATTTACCTGGACTCCATTCAAAATTGATTGATAGTTTTTTTTTAAAAATTCGTGACTATACGCTTTTAATTTGCTGTTCTTTCACTTTCATTTATCCTTAACCCGAAAAGTTTATTGATTGACGTGCTTATTGCAAAGGTTTCAACTAACTAAATGGCTACGTCTTCTTTTACATTGCACAAATATTATTGTTCAGTTAAGTAATTAAGATAAATTAGAACTGAACTCAAACGCTTTAGGTAGACCTGATAACTATTTTTAAATGGAGCTGCATTATACTGAAACCGTATAAGTATTAATCACCGGAAATTTGTATAAGTCTAGTCAGCCCGTCCAGTGGGATTTGCAAGTCATTTCCTCAACGATCTTTGATGCTACTCTTCTCTCTCGTTCGTAGCTGAAACATTTAGCATTAGAGGTTCCAAAACTTTCATTCAAAGATACTTTTTCCCAGAGCACATTCATGATCCTTCAAGTTCTACAATGCCAAATTTATTCTTCCTATTCGTAAATCTTAAATCTTGCTTACGAATGATCTGAGTTCGAGACAGCCTTCAAGCCAAGTTATTCTTATGCGATCATCATCATGAGAGGATGAGCTAGCTGTTTGGTATGTCGATGAAAGCAAAGGAAAAAATGAACTTAAGTAGATTGAACCACTACCATGCTGTGCGGTGCAAATACAACCGAGTCAGTCCCGAGACAGAAAGATATGAACTTCCAAGAAAGAGCTTTCTCTTTGTAAAATAAAGTGTCTATCTATCGGCATCATCACTATATAATATATTATGCTTTATGAACATATGGCTATAACATTGCAAGTATTTTTGTAAGTAAGTGCATGAGCAAACATTTGTCACATCTTCGTAAAAAGTAATATCATGAGCGTTAGTAAGCAAGAGCCTAACCAACCAACAAGCAAGAAACGTAAAACGCAATATACACACAAAAACGGGAAAAGATTTTCAAAGGGAAATCTATGTAAATGTGTTGCCGACTTTTACAAATCACTGTGATGGCACAAGCACCATTTTTCTATTTCCCCTTCTTCTTTTTTTCTACTTATACTAAAAACCAAGAAGGAGAAAGAGGAGGATGTACTCGTTTGTAACAAACACAACCAAACATACAATCCCATCCAGTGATAAAGAAGATGATGCGCTTACGTCATGCAGTGAAAAGTACATTACTTACGGAAAGAGTAAAGAGAGAACTAGACCGGAGCTTTCTCCTTCTCTCCCACTTTCAACATGTTCCGGAATATTGAGATAGAGAGGAAGAGTTGAAAGGTTAAAACTACGCAATTGGTAGACATATGAATTGCGATGTGTGTGTAAGGCTTAGAAATATCCATATTACATATAGTATGTGTATCAATCTATTATCCCAAGAACCCAACTTTCTTCAGGGTTATTTGCTCATCTCCTCCAAAAAAAATTCGCCTTTCTTTTCTCCGAATCAGTTTTCCTTTTTCTTTCTCTGATGATATGATGCTTCAATTTGTTTTCCTGAGCTTTGATGATGTCGATGGGGGCGAAGAAACAACAAAAATTGGTTCAATTGTGTAGATACAAAACTCATCCGCTTTAGTTTTTTCTACCTTTTCAATTAAGTAGCTGGATGTACATTAGTTTTAATATAAATAGGTATATAGCCTTTCGTACATGTATTTTCATATCATATTCAGATTTCTAATTTCTTTAAGTGATTGCAAAAAATTTTGACAGTTTGGATAGACAAGTGTGGAGAAAGGAAATCCATTTTCATTTCATTCCACAATTTTTGCGAATGCGTAAATCCTATCCTCCTTTGAAAAAGCTATGCTATCAACAAATTATTCGGTAGAAAGACGACGTAGACATGATATCTCATCGAGTTTCGCAATTGTACTACATTTGCGTTGGTGTTATGCTATGGATGCTGTTTTTTGGGTGGAATTCGCTTTCTCAAGAAAAATGTTGTTTATGCCAGGAGCTCGGAGGCGAATAGATGATTTGATGCAAATGCAATACATTATATTAAGTATGTGGGGCGATCTCCTCGCATTCAACCATCCAACATTGTATAACATGGAACATGGATGATGCATTGCTGCTGTAGCTTGTCGAGTGTACTGCAGTGATGTAAGCGTCTTTGATATTAGAATTTAAGATAAGTAAGTATATTGATGGGCGAAGAGAAAAGAAATCGGCTTACCTGCTATAAGTACTTTGACACTATGATGGATTTTCCCTTCACCATTCCTTGCAATACAAGTGTAGTCTCCGATATCTTCATTTTTAATATTTGAGATCCGCAACTCGGTCCCTTCGTTCACGATCGATACTGTGACTGATGGTTGAACTGGGTCGGTGTCTTTGTACCTAAATGAATGAGACAGAAATATATATATTTTTTTAATTGTTACCAAACTATAATTTGTGAAATGAAGTATTTTGAGTAAATTTAATTACTAGTTTGATGCCGATAAGTACACGGGCCAAGTTCAAACATTTTAATTAATCGACAGGTCATGCAAGTGCAACAAATTCGAGAACAGTATCTTACCCCTTATGAAACCAAACTCAATGATTATGACTCCCAAATTGTCATAAAAGTTAAACCTTTATTTCTTTTTTACTCCTCAGACTCAGTATTCTTCACGAAAACATGAATTCGTTTTTTGTGGTCGTATAATAGTCATAATAATAATCTTCACGATCACCATTTCATCTCCCCATAATCATCTATGTCAACACAGGAAATTTTTTCCCATTTCATTCAAATCCATATTATTCTCGTCTTCAATCTTCATTTCCACCATATATTACAGCTAGTGCTTAGTGTGCCACCCACTATCACCATCATCATATCATCATCTCATCACATTATGAGCCTGTATAATTTCCTGCTTACGCCGAACCTACCACTGCTTTTCATTATGACAAAGAGAGAGAAAAGGGAAATGAAGGAAATACTGAAAAACGGAGCCTCCAGCTAGACAAACGGATCTTCTGTGAAGCTTTTTATATTATTATTGTGCGCAGACACTTAAAAAATCGGAACATGGGAGTGTATACATTATTTATTCAACTTATTTCATAGTTTGTACTCTGATATTTTTCTTCCTGTCAGCCTAATTTCCTTTATCACTCCAACACCTATTACTTATTGTGAACTTTGAAGCGTATATCTGTTCTAAATAGAAAATTATTATATGCCGAATGATTTCGATATAGGTTTTTGAAACTACAAACTCCTTCAAAAAGTAATTTATGAAAATGAAAGAGAATTTATTTAAAAAAGGATATAATGTTCTTACCAGACTATCTCTGGAACGGGGGTTCCTTCCGCGCGACAGTGGAGAATGATATTTTTTCCGATTTTGGTATACACGACATCGTCAGAGGTGTGGACGAAGCGAGGTGGGGCATGAACATCTAGGTGGTACCAGCTCCCCGAGACGTTCCTATTGTTTTGCGGTGGGGGGCTGCGGTTAAGGAAGTAGACACGACAGTTGTACCAACCCCGGTCTGACTCCCTTATCGATGACAAATTGAGCGATGCGAGGCCGAATGAGCTATTCGGATTGACCCGAACCACACGCCCGTCGTAACCTTCCCCACTGTGGGTGGGGTACCCGTCGTACCAAATGTGGATCGGGATCTCCACTCCCTAAAAAAAATCAAACAATATCATTTGTTGTTAATTTGAACGTAGATTATACATTTCTTTCACATATTTAAAATTGTAATCATTTTCGATGTATTGTCTTGACACGCACAACAAGAATCATAGTTTATCTGTGTGACGAAAAACTATTAGTTTTGATGTATTGCACCAACTAACAAATTATTCCGCGAATAAGACTATATTATTTCGTATGAATCTGCATAATGTACACCGTGTACACTTAACCTTTCTCTGAAATGGTACGCAGATTTCGTTTAGTTAATGCATTCTGTAATATCCATATCTTCTCTTTCCCTACTTTTTCACCCATACCTCAAAATACAATGGAAATATGGAAATATTGCCTGCAAAATATGTCAAATGCATGCCTGCTTACATTGATGCGTGAGATAATACCTATCATGTCATCCACTCACTTCATAAGAAAGCTGTTTTGCACTATATACAAATATCTATATATACTTGCTTATAAAAACCTATTCACATCAACCAACAATTTTTGACTTCCATTCCCATCTCATCACTTTTCTATGCTCATATCTATGATTACATTTACATTTTGAGAACGTGAAAAAGGGCACAAGGAGTCACAGCAAGGCACACACACATAACGAATGAAGAGGATGGATTGGGCGGAGAAAAGAAGCAAATGAAATCTTATGGTTATGGAAAACATAATAGGGTAGACAGTGGAGTTAGAGTCTAGAAGGAGACCTTGTGAATTGTGAATGACTGTCTGCCATCATCATCCATACATCATACGTTTACGATTATGACTATGACTACTCTTCCTGTTCCAGAAAAAAATCGGCGATTCTTCCCCAAAGGAAAAGAGACAAGGCCCGGAAGTTCAGGTTTTTTCCCAACAAACATTCCATTTTACTTTCTCTACAATAGGCTCGTTGTAGTTGTAGACATTCATTCAATTCATATATACATAAATTCACAGATTTTTAAAGAGTGGAACGATGAAAGTCGCTCGTATGATATGCCATAGCAAGAGCAAATGCGACCCAAGAGAGAGTTTTAGCTTTGCCCTGTAGAAGAAGAGGAAGAACATGAACATTCTCTTTTTCATTCTCTGCCATCTGTGCTCTTCTCTACTTTTGCTACAGTATGGCAAGCACTCTTCATATCCTAGCTTAAACGTGATCATAATGACGAGGGCATTCAACCTTATGTGAGCATACAATCATTCTTTTCAATATAATCGTTTCTTTAACCTTTCTAGAGAATCCCTTTTATCCTGTTTTAAATAACAAAGTAATTAAGAATAAACTTGGTTTCCTGGAAAGAGCCGCATTATTTGCCGCTTTTAAGTGCAAATCGCATCATATTGTAGCTGTAAAACTAAAAGTGTAACACAGTTTATCTTGCTTAAATAACAACATAAACGTACGTAGTGTAGGAAAGGGGTATAGGATTTAGCTTTCACTTTGATATAGCTAGAGAAGAAGAAACACATGACAATTTTCTCGTCCTATCCCTAAGACTGTGCACCGTATTCGTATACAAATACAATATATATTTCCTCCCTTGTGAAATGTAGCAAGCAAACGGGAAGAGAAAGTAAAGGGAAAGAATCATAAGAATTTATCATGCCTTGCCTAAATCTCTATCTCTACTCTCTCGACACAGGGTAAGAATATATGGAAGCGGGAGGGAAGTGAGTTGAGTGTTTTATGTGTCATAGCGAGATGATAATATTATAAGCATTTTGTAATGTATACAACTGTGTGTACACTACGCTATTCTATTGTCCTATTTTTGTCACATCATCATCACATGATGCGTACAACAAACAACATTGGATCGTGTGTGTGTAACGAAATATTTTTTGGGTGTTGCCTTTGCCACACACATCTTCCTTCTCGCTGAGAGAGAAGTTTGTTGTGTTGTGTGTGTATGTGATTTTTGAGGTGGATGATGTGATGATGGAATTCTTCTGGGATTTTCTCCCTTTATCCTTAACACCACCACCACCAAGAGCAAGACCAAGCGAGGCCAAACCAAACCAAACCACCGAAAGAAGAACAAAATCCAGTGAGACGAAAAGGAAAAAAGAAACTGAAAAGCCCATATATTATATATATGAGCTATGATCTATTGTGTATATGTGCATGATGCTCTCACAAGAAAAAATGAAAGTCAGGTCTACACAAAGCAAGGAAGCGAATGAAATGTTTCACTTTGAGTGAAAAGAGAGGGAGAAAGGGAGAGAGAGAGAGATGGAGAATGAAAATGGTGGTGGTGGTAGAAAATAAAAAAGGGAAGGAGGACATGAGATATGAGAACTGATTGAAGGTGACATCATGTCTTCCTGTTCATCTCGCTTCGTTTTTTTCCTTCAGAATTCAAGTCAACGATAAACTGGTAGAGTTAGTTGTGAGGAGCTGAAGGAGTGAGTGAGTTGGCTGAATAAAAAGAAGAGAAAAGGAGTTGACGTGTACAAGGAACAGCTAAAAAAAGTATATCAGCAATAGCAATACATTCCTATATGTATCACATCAACATCACCCAAGACCAGAACCAAAGAACATGACAGCTAAATCGGTCTGTCTCTCTACATAAATATTTCTGACCTGACTATACACACGATTCCACTCCTATTCTATCATATCTTATCGTATCGTACAGTTGTGATGTGATGATATGATGTGTAGTACACTGGGATGGCTTAAAGGGACGTAATTGGATGTGAGGGAGAATATGGAATGGTATATATCTTAATACACAAGCAGACTAAGATAACTGGGCATGACATAAGTGACGATTCACAGTGAAAGTTAAGTATATTGCGAGTAGCTTTTCCCTTTACCCCCAGAAATAAAAAAGAATCATCTGATGTCTGATTGCAAAAGTCAGTGAAAGAAAAGCTCTCCTTGTATATTTCCACCGTGTCACACTCCTATATATATTCCTAGAGAGAAATGAGTGGATTTTCTTTGGTTTCTCCCTTCTTTTTATCTTTTCTTCTTCCTTTTCTACATTTCTCTTTCTTTACGATATCAAGATTCCCAAAGTGATGATAGGCTAGGAAAAAGGGAACAAGAAGAGGGTTTATAGTATAGCATCATCATAGTATATATGATGATCGTTGCATATACAGCTTATTTGGATTCTATCATCATATTACTACACGCTCCACTTATTTTTTTACTTCTACCGTTTTGAACCTCAATAAACAAACGGTTTCTTCTTGGAACAAGGCTATAAAACTTCCTAATTTTGTTGCTATTTAGCTTCTATTGACTCCCATTTTCTGCAACTGTGGTCAAGGTTGGGATATATATATAATATATGATGATGTTGTTGATATTGATCATTGTGGAAATTATTCAAGCGCACCCAAATTGCCAAAGTCAATATTGGCGATAAGAACCAAGTAATTATGACAGTTTTAGAAATTTATAGCTGGATGATTTTCTTAGTCTAAAAAATAGGATGATTCCCTATGAAGTAAACGTAAAAAAAATTCTTGCTAAAAACCTGACATTTTTTGAAGAGTAGACCCTTCCAAACTTGTCAAATGATAAAACGTGAGTTGACTCTCACATTTTGGGTGAAAAATTGTATAAAATCGCCAATACGAGGAAAGATGTGAATACCATGTAAGATAATATGGAAAGTTGAAAACAGCTTAAGCCAATGGGGATTTGGTGGAAAAAGGAAGTAAAGGAAAATATAGAAGGCCCAAAGGGTGTATAGAAATGGAAAGAAAACATTTTAAATTATAATTCTGGTCGCTTCACACCGTACCACATCATCACCATATTCTTCTTCTCCTCCCTAAAACCCAGCATAAGCTTTTACATAAAAAAAACTGCATAAATGTATATATAGTTGATAGGAAATGCACGTAAAATGTGTATAGGTGAAGGGAAGTTAGTGAGTGAGAACCGTTTTCAAAATCCTTTCCAAAGTGGGAAAGTTAATAAATATTCTACCATGTCAGCAACCAAGCAGCTCGTGTTTTGGAAATAATAGCAAATTCTCACAATCTACTGTGACTGTGTAGTGTAGCGTGTACAAGGAGAGGAGGAGAAGCAAAAGAAATGTTGAAAATACATTGGTTTTCTGGTTGCTCTTGGTTCTTGGTGTGAACACGATCAACAATCTTGAAGAGGGGGTGCGACGTGCGTGCCTAAGAAAGGTATAGGTAGTTGATATGCTACTTTTATTTTTGAGAGAAATTCTGGAGACTGCTGGTTCTGCAAAAAGATTATGTGGATATAATTTCATACACTACAAGACACAAGACAAGATGGAAATTGTTAGGTCAGTGTATATGGAGGAAGCTCTCCTATTTGTTCCTATTCTTCTTGCTTCCTAATTCAAATTAGAGCACGTAAATCTTAAGTAACAGACAAGAAATTTTCCTAACGTCAAGTTGAAATTTGAATTGCAAAGAATTTTCTTCCACAGTTTTCAACGTAGCCTGAATCACATGTATTTAGCATTGAATATAATATGATTTCAACTTAATAAAATATTCCATCTGCCAATATTTCACGTGATATGTTGACAGCTTTCCTTGTCTGCATATGAAATTCAGCATTTTTATATTTCCAATAATATTTGACAATTTATGTGAGTGGGTGCGTGCGTGGTTTTTTAAGGAATGTCAGTTGTCATTGTCAGCATCCTATCATTTCACATATTTTCTTGGTCTTCTTTTATAAAATACTCCTTACCTTTTTGTCCCATTGGACAATATAAGGGACTGGATAGTTGTCCGGGAACTCGACATGACAGTTGAACACAACAGACTCTCCAATAATGGCGGTGATATACTCGGCATCGGGGGGAACCCCTAGTGGACCCCAATCATCCCCATTACCACCTCCACCACCCCCATTTCCAGCCACCAAACTTCCGTATACTGAGCCAAGCGTGCCATCGTCACTCGATTCACAACAACCTGAAAATCACAAAAAAATAAACACATTTGAAAAATCAATCTATAATCTCTTCCTCATCTCCTCACATTATATTCCCCAATACATACTCAAAAAATATTTATAAGTATTTAAATTTTATTCATATTTTCAATCCATATAATATGCTTATTGCTTTTGCTTATCATCAAAAGTCTCTCTTTGTTCAACAAGCGGATGCGGAAGGAGTTGTGATCTATTTACATCACTCAACCAGCTGCTCAACCTCATCCTCTTTGAAGCTCAAACTCTTTTCTCTCTCTAATGATGGTAAAAATATATATGTTGGAGGAAATTTTGCGGAATGAAGTGATCATGTATGCTCATGTGATGTGATATTGTGTACACAACATCAAACATGCAATAAATATATTTTAATGTTTTGAGTTTGAGCCCTTTCTTCTCATCTCTTCATCCAACACACATTAACTCACTTGAGGGAGCAGTTTTGAGTCTCCAGTTTCCTTTGAAGTTTCTCTACAAAAATCACGCTCAATCTGCTGATGCGAACGAAACGATGACGATGTTGATGATGCCTCTAAGGCTTCAACAATTTTTTCTTTTTAAAGATCATTGTCGGCCTAATTTCCTTTCAGACGAGATGCAAAGAAAGGGATCACTAATACTTATATACATGTACTTAGTATAGATGTGTGTGTGTATCTTATATTTGATCGCTATTCACATCCGCTTTTTCTTAAAGGAATCAAAGCAAAAAGAGAAAGAAAAAAGGAGAGACACACTAGATCCAGAACGAGACGAGCCATCAAAGCCACATTATCATCATCATCCAGCCAAAAACCACCAAAGATATGGTATACGTATTTTGCCCTTACGAACCAACTGCAGCTTAAATATCATCCATATACATTGGAGAAAAGTAAGCAAAAAACGAAGCATCATCCGAACCAATGAAGCAAAGCCAAAAAGAAGGCATTACCGATGCACCAGCAACCAACCAACCAACTATATATCTACTTTCTTAATACAATACACCACACCGCAGCCACACAATATTCAGCGCTTCTCTTGTGTAATAATGAATGTTGTATCAAGTCAACAGCATACGGATCGTGGAGAATATGTAGTACATATATTATGTACATATACGCGAAAAAAAGAAGCTGGGCATTTGAGGGCTGACTTTATACTATCTTTTCTCTCTTTTCAGCTTAAATAGGATAGTCATCAGTATTGATCCCAATTTCCCCTTTCGTTTTCCTTGCAATCTTCCTCCCTTCTTCTTTTTTTGGCAATTTTTTCGTCTTCTTTTTACCATTCAATGGAGAAAACAAGATACTTTCTCCTTCTCACAATAGACATAAGAAGTTTTTGTAGGAAGAAAAAAGTACCCTTAAATTGTGTCTAGTCTGCTACCATACCATAGTCATACCATCTGTTACCCAAAGAAAACTTCTTTTTTGTGGGTTAATGCTCCAGATTTGACTAAATTTTGAGAAACTTTTTCTTGTTACAAAACTGATTTGAGTTTTGAAGCCTTTTGTACCGTGCCTCGCATTCAATCTGAATTATAATATTCAGTCAGAGTTATTCATACTTGTTTTGCAATATTGCGTTGGATGGGAAGTGGAATGGGATGGATTGATTGAAGAGAGAAGGAGATTGAGATTGAAAGAATAATGCAGTTTGGTTTTGGTTGTATGACTAGTCTACTGCATCATTTGGCCAATTTCAAGCGAAGCGAATGAAGAAAAAATGTTACAATATTAAAAATTGATTGCCACAAAATGGTAATTCACTGGAAAGGACGGACGGATTTGGGAATGATGGATTCAGAAAGGATTAACCCGAGTCTTACGTCATTAGCGAGCCTACATGCAGACTGTCGGTTGTCGGTTCGTAAAGTATATGTTGGATGAAAAAAAAAACTTTCCTGTCTGCAATATGTTCCAAGAAACACTTCGAATGAGGAGGGAATGGGAATGTCTATCTTTCTTCTGTGATTCAATCAGCCGAAAAGATCGAACCATTTGAATATACGAATCTGAGTCTAAAGACTTTTCTTTTGCAATATATATTCACATTGTTGGCACAAAAACGACTGCAAAAATAATAATTTTTAGCCAGAATGGAAGCAGTTCTCAACTTATTCCTAAGTGAAAGTTCAAAAGTTGATTTCTTCACAAGTACTTACGGATTATCAAATCAGACGCACAAGTGGCAATTATGAAGAATGAATATGTCGATGAAAAACAATTTTAAGATGTACTAAAGTTATAAAATTAGAGTAAGTCGTAAATCATTTGTAAATGTTGTGATAGTATATTCAGATTGTATAGGAAGTGCTGTTGTGAAAATGACTTTTATTTTAAAAAAAATCCTATTATTCCATTCATAAAATTTTATCGAGAAATCGCCTGATGATGAGTGATGTTTGAGTAAAAATGGAATTTGAAGTGTGTCAATATTTTACTAAAAATCTGTTTTATCTTTCTCCCTTCAACATCTTCCTAAATTGGACTGAAATTTACCAAAAATTGTATTACCCTTCTCTAGCTACATGTAATTCCAACTGGTTTTTGGCTGGTGGTGGACATACATAACGAGATTATGCTGCGAGTGAGGCACTTGACTAGAATCCCAATTTTCGCAACTTTATATATTCTAAAAGGACAAAAAATCTCTTCTTTTTCCACTAAAATTATCATGATTTTCACGTAAAATCGACAACTCAGCTGAGTGAGTGGCTCTTGCAAAAACTTTTTTGGCATCGCTTTCATTTCTACACTCCCTACTCCTATATCTACTATTTCTATACTGTCCTCCACATCCCCACTGAAAGAAAGGGGACAAAGGCCCAGCGAACCAATTCTAACCAAACCAAACCACGGTCACTTTCTCTCCTTTCGCTTCAGTTCACATTCACATCATATTTCAGTCAGTCAGTCATTTTTATGACTTGTGATTTGATCTCTCTCTAGGTAGGCATCACATCCCTGTTCCACGATACCATACCAGCCAGCACGACATTCTATAGTTATATTACAACACAGCTGCAATGAGCAATGAACAAAAACGGTGCCAAGGGATGGGATGTGATGTATACTTACGTAGCCATTTGGAATGTCATACAACCAAAAACCAAACCAAGCCACTATCTACTATGTACCTTAGCTACCTAATGTTGACTCTTCGAATTAACGTATGTATAGTCCCAGCCTTTAAAGCTACACATATAGAGCAGGTTCAAGTGTGAAGAAAGAAGTTAGAAATTGTCATTAGAACTTTTCCTTGTAGATTATACAGGCACCAGCCACATACTTTACTTACACCGAAAAGCAAGCATATATAGGAGCCGCACAGCACTTGGAGCAAGTTTCCCATAAGCAATCAAAACCCTGGACACAAAAAGGCAGTGTGGAGAAAAGTAAAGAAGGGAAATCCAGTTGGCGTTTATAGAAGCCAAACCAACTAGCATAATATCTCGCTCTAGTACGCTATGAGGAACCTGGCCTGGCACTCTTCCAGAATCAATACACAAGCCTTTTTTACTCCTTTCCCTCCAACCTTCTCCTCCTTTTTAGTATGTTTACCAAGCCATTCCGCTTTACATTATATGTGTGTACGGCTGCTCCCAACGTTTGTACATATGAGAGTTTGTACATTAGACAATTTTTTTGTTAGCATGTTGTTTCAGCAACTTTTTTCCCTTCCTGTTTCTTGAGCTAAAGCTCATAAGAGAGAGAGAGAAAGAAAGTGTCGGCTCTTTTTCCTTCAAAGAAAAAGACGACGGAACGGAGATACAAACAGAAGATTCTCTACGGGAGTCAAGAAACCATTTTTTCACAGGGTATAGAGCGTAATGTCATGTGAGCAAGAAAAAGCTGTAATGATTACAACATTCAGTTAATGCCATTTTTTGAACAAAAGTATATATGCAATATGCACTTCTGAATGAGCCAAGAAAAAGGCTTTTTATTTCGCCTAAGAACAAACACCCTTACCAAAAAACCAACTCACACAATGAGACAGTGCGAGAAAGGCAAATAAGAAATGGATGTAATGTGTGGAGACCACGAAGTAGCACCACACACAAAGCAGCAGTCATATAATATGAAAAAGAGTTGTTGAGCAATGAAAATGCAACACAAGCAAACGCAAAACAGCAGCTGGAAGCAAACAGTGAACGGAGAAGGAGAAATAAAAGAGCAATGTTGTGTTGTTGTGCTTACAGATAACACAACAAATTTTTGTCAACTTTCTCCATCACGCCAAAACACTATCACACACATTGTGTCCAATCCAACTCGAAAAAGGGATATTCATGGCGAGAAAAAATTGGTATGGAATGGAATAAAAGTAAAACTAGTAAAATGAAAACAAGATGGGGAAAGTAAAGTAAAGTATGGAATAGAAACATTGCGGAAATGAAGGCCACAAAAGAAAATGGTCTGTGCATTGTGCATGCATACATTTCGGGGGAAAAGAATAGCCTTCTTTGGTCGTCTCTTTCTCTCTCTTTCTTTATTCATTCTCTCCATTTCAGATGAAGATACACCGCATATTTATGTACAGCTCAGACATACATATGTATGGAAACTCTCTAAGATAATATCTGAATATGAGTTTTATGCAAACACAAACGTATCATTGAGGAGGACGTGACATGAGCGCAATAAAAAGAAAATTGGAGAGAAGAGAGGAAGGAGTTGAGAAGAGGAAAATGTGTTGCATCTCTCCACTTTTTTTTGTTGGAGAGTTTTCATCTTCTCTCTTGTTGATAAAAATGCAAGTTGAGCTGACTGAGCACTGCGAGCATGTATCATATTTTGTAAGAAACTACACACAATTTCGAGCTCTATAATAATGTAATGTAATTTGTGAACTTGTTTTTGCTCCCAGCCAAAACGACAATGTTGGGGAGAGAGGGGTTAAGAGTAAAAGTTGTGAAGAGAATGGGTTGACCAAGCCAAAGCCAGTGATTAAATGGCACAATATCTATGTTAATCACACGGGTCACGTTGTTGGTTGTTCACTTGACTGTCCATTTAAGTCAGAACAATACCACTCAAAAAAGAGGGGAAAACTTTTCCTCTCCTATTACAACATAGAGATCCACTTTACTTTTATATGGGAATGAATCACTAAAGTTATCATATGTACCGTATCACATCAAAAGAGCTCGTAATATCGCTCAAGACAAGATGAGACAATGCGTGAGGACTCCAACAGCAATAATTTTATATTCCTATATATATTTTATCATCAGAGAGACATTGAAACTTTTTGTTACATGCTATGGCATGGTATGCTATTAAGAAAAGGATACAATTTCATACTGCTCACAAGTCACAACTCACAACCCAGCATATATAATATTATATTCCCCTAAATAAAACGTTATTATGCAATTCATGTACATCTCCCGATATAATATCAGCATCTCAAATTGTGTCTGTTGATATGTATAATATGAGCATCACGAGAGACGAATGAGAGAGAGAGAGAGAGAAAGAAAGAGAGAAACAAGTTAGAGAAAAAAGAGAGAAATGAAAAAACTTAAAAGTCTAAGTCAAATCCCATAGATAATGGAGCTTAAACCGGGGAGAAA
>JAANSM010001778.1:0-17124 GCA_036850725.1 Orchesella villosa
TTTTACATATAAGTTAATACTGTTAAAATTGTAGCTACTACTCCACATCGGTTGGATGACCACATCAGAGAATAGGAACTCAAACTCAAAGCATTAATCATTTGATTGATCTAAAAGGTGCTTTAAGTAGGGATTTTTAGTTGCCTTCTCTGTGATTTCGGCAAGTAGATTTTCAGATGAATTTTGTTACTTTAGTTCCGCCTCATTTTCATCTATTTCACCACGTTCCATGGCAGAATTGTACTTTTCATACGCCTCCTTCAAAGAAAGCTTAAACTGCTTGATGGCTTCAAGTCCGGACTAAAATATTATTTCAACATACTTCAATAATTTTATATAAAGTAAAACATGATTACAAATTACAAGGCCTATTATGAAGAAACTGGCTAACCATCTTTTCTCGTTGGCGGCGTTTCACTGCTTCCTCTTCGTCCTCTTTGTCTTCATCCTGTGCAAAATCCTCTAATTTCTTGGCCATGCTTTTAGCAGTCTTCATAAGGGAAAAACGGGAAAAAATATTAGTTTTCAGTTTTGTTTTAGTCGTAATCATAATTGTCGACTGTTCTATTGACCCTAATACTAATACCCATATAAGTACACACCTTAATAACATTAGGAGGAAAATTAGTAACTTTCGTAACGTGAATACCAAAGCTCCTATCACAAGATCCGTTTTCCAACTTGTACAACATGGCAAGACCATTTTCATCTGCAACTGCAGAGAAATGAACATTCACCACCCCTTTTACCTCTTCTGCGAGGGAAGTCAATTCATGGAAATGCGTAGCGAGGACGCAAAAACAGCCCGTTTTCGCCAAATGCCTAGTTTAATAAAATTCAAATTAATTCCAAAGTTTTCGAACTCGTGTTTTTAGTTAAAAATTCATCCAATGACAACGCACTCTGAAATCGCCCAACACAGCCCGAATCCATCATAAGTTGAAGTTCCTCGGCCAAGTTCATCAATAAGTACAAGGGTATCTGCAGTGGCAGTCTATAACAAATAATAAGTACGAAATGCTTGTCATTCTCATTCATTCACGTACTTTACAGTGTTTCCTTTTTCAATAAAACATTTGAAATTGACGTATAACAATATTGGACAATGAAATTATAACATTCTAACTTTTAAAATAAATGAAGTTTCAATCATTTCAGCCATGAATGTCCAGACTCCTTTGGTAAGGCAATCACCCGCACCAACTCGTGCTAATATTCCATCGACAATTGAGACCTATAAAATCATAAGCAAGTAAATATGTATATTAACTATCAAAAGAGCAATACAAGGACGTGAACACGCAAGCCAAATCATAGGAAACTAAACTAAACAGTAATAAAAATGAAAATGGTAAAATAAACCATTACTTCTGCAGACGATGCAGGTACAAAGCAGCCAACTTGAGCAAGTAGTGTAGCTATTCCAACTGATCGAAGAAATGTTGACTTTCCACCCATATTTGGACCGGTTACAATATAAAACATACTCTTATCTGCAATATGGAAAATTAATAAAATACAGTTCATCAGATAATCCATTCCATACATCTTGGATTTAAACCTTATCAGATTCTTACCTTTAACAAAATTAATATCATTAGGTATGTAGTTTATATTGGGTTGCGCTTCCACACACGGATGTCGCAATCCTTCCAATTTAATTATGCCACTTCCTTTAGAATGTAAAATTGGTCGTACAAAGGGGGAAGGGGAATTGGCAGACACGACAGCAAAATTGGTCAGGACATCCAGCATCGATATTAAATGCCCTAACTGTTGGAAGCAGGATGAATAGCCGGCTACAGTTAATACCAAAAGTTTCATCTTAATCACGTCTTGACACGGATAATGACTATTTGTACAACTAGATGCGAAAATAAACCATACCTGCAACGTCTAAAATGTCGCGAACGATTTCTTTCTGATCCTCCTCATATTTATGATGTTTTTTTCTATACCTATCACTTAAACGTTCAAGCTGAGTGTTCCTAAACGCAACTCCACCTTTGGTTGAATGTATAATGGAGTAGGATGGGTTATTTCTGATAGACTTTTCTTCCTACCCACAAAAATTTTTTTTAGGAATGTTGAATACGGCTATAGAATCAATATAATCCGATAACGACTGCTANTACCCACAAAAATTTTTTTTAGGAATGTTGAATACGGCTATAGAATCAATATAATCCGATAACGACTGCTAACTGTAATAATTTTTTCCCCAAATACGTACCTTCAAAGTGATGCGGAAAAAATGTCCAGTTTGGGTATTGGATTCTAGTTTAATAGATTTGTTTGCATCAAGGCCAAGATCTCTTGCCACTGAATATGTTTCATCAGCCATTTTTTGTTCTATTTCATCCATCTCTGAACGTAGAGCTACAAATAAACGATCACACCTTTTACAAATATCAGTTCGTAATGCCATGTCACAGTTGGTTTTATCTTAACTCACTTTGAAAACTTTCGGCAAAATCTGGTCGAACAACAAAGTCTCCTTTCTCCGCCATTTCTATGTCTAACGTAGTGCTGACCATTTCATTGAACTTGTTTAAATCGTCCAACATTGATTTAATAGGTTCACAAAAATTTGAAGCCAGAATATGACCCTTTGAACCGTCGTGTGCCTCCAAGTCCTTGAGTAAATTAGGTAATCTCGAGATGCACGTATAACCTCTAAAAAAATTCAACATGTTGAATCACAATTAAATACTCTTTTATCATTTTTTAAAATTCAGTCATTAAATACCATACCACATAAATGCAGTTTTGTATATATATACATTTAATGATATAAGCAGACAAAACGTAAAAGAGGGAGACAGAAGAGAAGAAATGAAAAATATTATTCAAACATATGATTCATGTGATGACGACATCAGCTACAAACCATAGGTTAAAAACAGGACATACAAAAATTAACTTACCTATAACAATCTTGTAACGTAGCTCGCTTCCTAGAAAGCTTTCTAGATAGTACTTGGCAATCTGGTATACGCCTGAGATGATCTTCATATAGACACTGGCGAAGAACGACGTCCTCCACAAGAGCTTCCACTACATCTAATCGCTCCTCCAATTTATCTTTATCCAGAAGTGGCTGCTTCAAAAACTGAGCAAGAAGTCGTTTACCCTAAAACCAGAGATATTAATCCATAAAAAATTAAAGTAAGTCAGTGTTAAATGTTAATATGGTCTAGCTTACGTCAATATGTCATATACATACCTGAGATGTTCGGCATTTGTCGAGAACTGACAGCAGTGTAGTTTCATTTCCAGAACTCATTTCCAAATTATTAAGAGTTAAGTGAAGCGCTCTACACGCTGCAGAATCCATCTTTGCATAAAGATCAAAGTTATAAGGTACAATGGCAAACTGATGTAGGTAAACGTCCCCGGACAAAAGCTAAATATAAATTAATACATGCAATCATTTATTTATCGTTAGTGCAATGAATTTTTAAAGAACAGACACGTAGATATAGTTATTGTAAATAATTATAATTACATCAAGGTATTTGATGACTCCACACAGCGAAGAACATGCCATTGTTTTTTCTAAGTCAGGAAGCGCTGCCACATTTTGATCTTTTTTCAACTTCAGCAATTTCGTCAAATCTTGGGTAAGATCCTTTGCATCAAAGTCATTTAGCTTTCTATCATTAACTAACACCCCATTTCTCTCCAGAATTTTCTTCAGTGCAGCCATGTCCTCGGCATGCGTAGGAGATGTTGGCAGAACAGCTTCTTTAGGAGATAGTTGGACCACAATGGATTCAAATGTGGTTAACGCATCATTGTCCAAAAATTCAAACAGATGAATTTGCCACTCATTCATATTGACATAGGCCACTCCAACAGTTTTGTTCTTATCCGCACTATAGCTAACACGCACACCAAGTGTTCCATTGTTCACGGTGACTTCACTATTTGAAAATAGCAAATCCTCAAACTGGATGAGATTGCCTGGAGATCCTTTGTATTGTGCGACCCAATCTATTCGTCCTTTTGAGCTAGAACTGTTTACATAAACCTCCACTCGATACTGCTTTACCAGCAGCAAATCCCGTACCCAACTTTCAAAGTTTGTTCGGTTAATATTTACACAGTCAATCTTATTCGCCCCACTTCCATAAGTCTTAATCACAGCATTAGTTTTGTAGACTTCTTTGGATGCCAACAAAGCGTCTTTCTCAAAAACAATGTACGTCTCAGCATCTGAATTTTTCTCGAAAAACCTTACTGTAGTTGCAGATTGCTAAAAACAATTATTAACAATTAAAAACATTCAACATTTGATTCTGTTTACATTTGACATTTAGAAAATAAATATCCATTAATCCTCTTGTATTTACCTCCGGTAGTTTTCTGAATGCCGTAAGGTAAACACCTGCAGAAGCGGCGTCAGCCGAGTCTTTATCTGGTACAATAACAAAGATTTACAATCATTAAACCAATCAATTACACAGAGTAAGTGTCATCAAGTAACAGTAAATAGTAATTCGGCTACTGATGACCGAGTATAAAAATATGAATAATATTATCATTACCGTCTCCAGCTCCCATCGTGGTTGTGAAGTCTTAATCTGATCTGAATATCAGTACGCACAATTCAATACACAAATCGCGTTTTCAGTTTTATTGAGTTGTTTTCTTATTCCTCAAGAAGTTTCGTATACCTCTGATATCCGACACTCAATACACAATACTGGTGACTGGCACTGGATGATACGCAATGGAATCTATGAACAACGAACACAAAAAAACATTTTTAAACGAGCAATGAAATCATCAATCATGCACCAAAGTAGTTATCAACACATAAAAAATCGCCAAAAGATTACTTCATTACTGTCAGCTCTTATATAAGCAGTTTTAGTTAAAATGTTTTTATGCATAAAAACGTATACACATGGAAAACACAATTTGATACTTCATTCATGTTATGCATAATGCATGCATATATATAGGAGGATGAATGAAATTGTGAAATATCCACAAACACAAACCTCCAACCTCTGACATCTGACACTCAATACTGAATACTGGTCACTGGATGATACGCAATGGAATCTATGAACAACGAACACCAAAAAACATTTTTAAACGAGCAATGGAATCATCAATCATGCACCAAAGTACATAGTTATCAACACAAAAAATCACCAAAAGACTATGCATTACTGTCAGCTCTAGCTGTTTTAGTTAAAATGTTTTTATGCATAAAAACGTACACATGGATAACACAATTTGACCCTTCATGTTATGCATAATGCATGCATATCTATAGGAGGATGAATGAAATTGTGAAATATCCACAAAAACACAATACACACGGTATATTATTCAATGCAATGTATATGGAGTTACTTGCCGCCGGTTTTTCTTCGTTTCCAAATGACGTTTCTTATTCCCTCAGATGCAGATGGAAACAAAGGAAAAAATATATGGATAAGGATATATTGTAAAAATGACGTTTCTTATTCACTCAGATGCAGATGGAAACAAAGGAAAAAATATATGGATAAGGATATATTGTAGATATCTCGCTGTTTTGTTTTGGGTATCTCGGTATCTGAAAGGCATGTGTACATTTTTTTAGTAACATTCAACATTTTTCATTATCCGTGTCTTCTTCGAGTGCTTGCTCTTATCCATCGCTAAATTGCAGACAGTAGATTGTTGACTCTTTTCTAATATTTTCAATCGTTTTTAAAATGTGATTTATGGTTCGAAACGGTTTCCTCTTGAGTTATCATTATTAGTGGACAAAGGAGATGAGGCAATTGCGTTGTTATTATTGACATTGATTTTCATTTGATTGTTGATTTACATAATTTTGAATTTCAGCGATCAGGTGTCAGGTCACCTTTAAACGTTTTTAATCTAAACCCGTGTGCCGTGTATATACAAAACTTGGGACTTGTACTTATCTTACCTTACATTGTCAGTCATCAGTTGTCTCAAGTCGTCCTTTAACTTTTAACCTTCAACCTTTGGTTGTTAGAATTTGACAGGTCACAGGTCAGGTGCCTTATTGGTGCTTATTTATGTAAGTATTTAAAATTGTTAAACTGTATTTTAACTTGTAAGTACAAAGTAATGCCAACATAATTTATTCTATCATGTAAATCGTATGTAAGCAGTATTCCTTGAACTCAATTATGGTGAATTTATTGTCCATTATTGATTATCATTAATTATTTATTTGGTGATCGTTGTGATTTTCAATGATTACTTATTTTTCACTGAAATATTTAGTTGGCGTATTGTTGATTGTGAGGTCAGTAGTAGGAAGTCGAGATGCATTAGTATTGTCAATCATCAGTTAATCATTAATCCTTTCAGGCTTTCAGCCGAATTGGAATTGGATTCACCTTGTTTACTGTTTACGTGAACATATCCAGTACCTCCACTGCTGATTGCTGCCTTACTCGTGAACCCCATTTCTTAAAGGCGTAAGAAAAGAAAGCATATGGTCCATCTTGCGTGTTTTTATATGATTGATGATTTTAATTTTATGCATGATCTTCTAGCTTTGGATCATCTATAAGTGATAGGTGACATGACTGGAGGACTTGTAGAGAGTGAAGAACACACGAAGGCACACTTATATGATACGAGAAAGTAATGCTGAATGTGAAAAACTGCTGCACATTGTAAGTCATAAGTCGGTACTAAGTGTTCGCATTATCTGTATGTATATACAATGTATCTTTTCTCGATATGTGAACTGTGTACGTATGATATGCAAGATGCAATCAAATGCAATGCGTATTATTTGTACAGAATTATATCTCAAATGCATGTGCGTATAGTATGCCGAACACTTAACCTCTGTGTAATGTATTGCACGTTGCGCAACTTGGGCTATTTTTTTGTTGAAGCAGAATTAATAGCATGCATAGTGTCAGATATAAGGATGATCCGGCTCAAGGATTCTTCCGATCTCACGAATAAGTTGGTACTAAGTGTTCGCATTATCTGTATGTATATACAATGTATCTTTTCTCGATATGTGAACTGTGTACGTATGATATGCAAGATGCAATCAAATGCAATGCGTAGTATTATTTGTACAGAATTATATCACAAATACATGTGCGTATAGTATGCCGAACACTTAACCTCTGTATAATGTATTGCACGTTGCGCAACTTGGGCTATTTTTTTGTTGAAGCAGAATTAATAGCATGCATAGTGTCAGATATAAGGATGATCCGGCTCAAGGATTCTTCCGATCTCACGGGTGTGCAGTTCACGCTTGGAAAAAGTAAATAGAAGTGTTGGTTGAGGACAAAAGTGCAGATGAGGGGGCTAGCAAAACTTAGCGGCTACTTGCTTAGATCTGTAGATAGAAAACATGGGATTTTTGTTCATTGAGAAAAAATATGAAGAAAGGAGCAGTTGGATTATTTTTAGGAGTGAGATGTGGTGTGGACGATCTATAAAAAGTAGAACATCTTAATCTGTTAAAGAAGTTAAGTAAACCAACGGATGGATAATATGGAACAATGGAGGAGGACTAGTCTCTGATTGTATTTCATGTATAAGTATTTGAATCAAATATTAATTCTTCTGCTGGACACAAGAGCAATGGTGAGTAGAAAGGAATAATTCAAGCGTGCTAAGACATTTTACTGCACACCATCTGAATTGGTTTCTTTGCAGTCAATGACGAGCGGAGGTCATAGTTGGAAATTTAGCTTGTTGGTAGTAGTATTTCATATTTGCTATGATGTGATGTGTGTATCAGGTGCTTTACCCAAAGAATATTAAATTAAGTTTCCAATCCATGTACGCAACGTTAATATAGTATACGGCTGAACTTTCCTTTTTTACTGAAAGGGATAATTTTGCCCGTGCGCCATATCAGAACGAAATTTAAGTACTTGTAGAAGTACTTGTATTGCAATTTGCTGCTCTCCTTGGCTTCTTCTATTAGTTTGTCACTGATTCAGATTTATGTATAGCAGTGTACAAAACATTCAGAAATAACATGAAGTTGCGTTGGAGTGTGTTGTATAAATGCTCTATTAATGGTAAGCTTTCAATTATGAAACATAATCAGATGAACTTTGCATATGGTAGAAGTCATGCCGTGCATGGGTAGCTATGAATGCATGCGCAGGGTTAGAGATTGAATTGTTTATTAGTTGCAGTCCTATGACATTGCTTTATCATACTCACATCCCTTTCCCTTCTTATTTGCCTGTGTACGTGTGTTTATTTGGCTCAGTTGTAAACATTTATATTATACTCATATACAATACTATTACAATGTCAGCTTGCAACACACGTGCTTATAGGTTAAAACTGCAGGGATTGAGTGGTTTATTGTATTGAGTGACAGTTGGGTGTTTTTAATGATAATCTTATAAATATAGAAAATGCCTTAACCATTATAAGTCGGTAGAGATGTCAAATGAGTATTTATCAGGACGACTGCGCATGGTACGGGTGTTATCTAGTTGCAAATGACCATTTACTGACATTATTATTATAAATCACAAGTAATAGTTTGCACAAATCAATAATGGGATGTTGTCGTTTTCAGTCATTGATTGGCTTCGTAATAGGTGAAGATGATGTCTAATTGTCTACTTATTGTGTTAAACTGTTTTCTAAAAAAATATTTTTTTGATTCCAGGTTATATGATAAAATAAATTGAAATTGGGAAGAAATGGAGATTAAAGGTGTGGTGAAAGTCGAATGCTTTAAATCTGCAAATGATATCTGACATCTTGGATCTGGACTCTGCACATATAAATTGATATAAATCAACATCTACTACAATAAACAATACAGTTCCGGGGGTTTTAGTTGTCTTAGGTAAGCATATTATACAATAATTGTATACTTATTAATAATAATTACTCCGTAAGTAAAATCAAATATTTTTTCCACAGAATATACAAATATTTTGCAATATTGGCCAGTGTCAACAATAGCTAGATAAGCACGATGGAGGGTTACGCAAATGACTGGAATAAACCTGAAGAACTAATGAGAATTCGGAAGCTAAAAACTAAGAAGCGTGCCTTGCAAGATAGATTATTTGAGTAAGTTGGCATGAAGCGTTAGCAATGCCATGTTTATTTTCCTCCTCACAAATTTAACATCTATCTGAAAATGTATTTTATCCTTGTGATATCATTACTGCTCAGTGAGTCTCCGTCTAAGAAGACAAAACGTCAGCAGAAGGCAAAAAGATTATTCAAGGCTCAGCCTCCGCCTCCGGATGAAGCCACTTGTGAAGATTCCACTTTAATGGACTTGATAAGTATGAAACAGCCGACGCTGAATCTTGGAACCCCATTTACCAATTCAACTGGAGAAAGAACTCCTACATCTTGCTTGTCTGCATCTCTGTCACCTTCCCCTCCGTCGTCGTCATCCATGTCGCCTCACCGTCATTCAATTGTGCATTCTAATAGTAATCAAGGAAGATTACCCAATAGCTCAATGTTTCAACACAGTGCAGTGAATAGCCCAATGAAATCCTATTTGCCTTCGTTATCGTCTTTCTCTATGTTATCTACTCCTCCCTCGGTTGAAAAGAAACGACAAAGGATAACACCTGCACCTGCCATTACTTCACCTCTGTGGGGTTCAAGCAGTCATTCCAGTACCCCAAAGTCAGCAAGGAGAGGTTTAGATTTAAGTAGGATCGACGAGAAATCTTTTACCGAAGAAAAATGGCATAAAGAACTTTGTATGGACTGGTCTGTAAAAACACGTCTACTGATTCGAAGTGAAAATCAGTTTGGATGGAACACAGCGCTGAAAACATCTGAAGAATCATCTGGTATATCTGCATTTGTTAGATGTATAGATATGGAACCTAACCAACCTATTAGTAGAAATTTTTCGCCTCCTGGATCTCAGTTGGACACATCTCTGGGCGCACAATTCCATCAATGCTGTTTATATTGGCAACATCCTTATCTTCCAACCGTAAAGTTATTTCCTCGAGAATCTACATATGGAGTTACTAGCTTAACGACATCTACTTCAGCGTATGCTGGAAATATCAAATTAGAGGAACGGGCATTGGATACCATGTTTTTGGAATGGTAAGAAATGTAATGGGGTTGGTGACGAATAAGGGAATTGAATGACACTCATAATCTTTTTATGTTTTGATGGTAGGGTGGATTCGTTTCGTTCCGCCTTCCAGTTGTTACGCACTAGACAATGTCCTTATTTTTACATATTTGGAAACCAATTCACATGCTTGTTCAGTGCGGCAGGGACTCAAGGACTTGAATGTCTACAGATTTATGTCACCCCATCTTCCAAAGGATTTAGAGATTCTTTAAAAAAAGAGGGTTAGGGATTTTCCATGTACGAAATTTTACAATTTTCTGCAGGTTTTATTGTATGCTATAATTCTTACAAATACAGGAATAGAATATACTTTGCCGTATCACGAACCTGGATGCGAGGCACAAGAGGCTCAAGTATTGAAAACGAACACTATCTCGAAAGAATTAGACAGTGACGATGAGCCTGACAAATGGTTGGACGAAATGGGCATTTCTCAAGATCTCAGTGTGTCACTGAACGTAAAAACGTACGTAAATATCGGTATTGTATTGACTGCGTCTAATACTTCCCTACATTAGCAATGGGAATTTCAATTGCAAACTTAATAGTATTTGAGAGCAGTTCTTATTTGTGGGAAAGTATAAATAAGGGTGGGTAACCATTTTTGGTGAAACAAGAAGCTTTGACAATTTTGTTTGAATATTTTTATATAGGTCGCCTACAAATTCTGACGAAAAGGGGAAATCAACATTACTGATGATTACTGGTGAAAGTTCTCTTGCCTTTTTTAATTTTCTTATCAATTCAAGGAGCTTTCTAGTTACAAACACGGGTGTTCAGTCCGGGCTACCTCCGACCATTGTTTCACCAGTGGCTTTTCAAGGAGCAAGTTTAAGATCGTTGACGGTAAATGCATATTATATATTAGTATTTTAACTGACGTTGTAAGCAATTATATATTTATTTATCTATGGTAAAAAAATAGGTGAAGCAAAGTCGGTCGAAAAAACCAAACTCGGATATGGCGTACACAATGGAATTAATAGGGCCGATTTTACCGTATACAATCCACATGTTATGTGGATTACTTAACAAGACAGTTAAAAATTATGAAATTATAATTGATACGATGGCTTCTACCAAACCAATGAATGTGAATAGGTAAGTTAGAAAGCCCCATATACGCATTGCATTTGTTTATTTTAATATCTCATTAATTGTGATTTTACATGACGTTTTTAATTTGTTTGGTGGTTTAGGCAAGTGAATTCCCCCAAATCAAAGCATTCTAAACCAAATGCCTTTGATATTCAAAATTTAAGTGACTGTGGATCCAAAAGGTCGCTCCTCGAAACTTTATGTCGTAGTGATATAATTGATACACTTATTAGTCGCTTAGAATGTCAAAACTTAATGTACAAGTGGAGCTAAAACGTCTGTACAAGTTTCGTGAATTCCAGCAACTTGGTAATGAATTGTTGACAATAGGTTTGTTCGAAGATGAAATACGATTCTTGTAAGGATGCGCAGAATTGAGTTTGTCAAAGACTATCACATCAATGCCTAAATCCTCAGCAAAAAGTTTAAATTGTGAAGTTGACATGTTAAGAATATATTTGTAGAATAATGGAAAGACATGTATGCACACTGTTATACGTTTTTTGGTTTTATGTTACGATTTACTGTAATTATATAAATTAAAGCTTCAGGTTTTGTAGTATCGTAAAATCTGGAGTTGTTAGATTTTGTTATGGACGTGTTAACCTAAACTGACTGACATTGTTATTTTTGTAAAATTATATCTTTTTTTTGCTAAAACGTTCACGCTCAAAGGTAAGAGTTATAATTATCGTTTTGTTTGTTATAAATATGAAAATGAATTTCTCGCTGAAAACCAGCATTTGTTAGAAAGTATTTATAATCCAGTTCACATGAACGCGGTTGTGATTTGTGATGGATGAACTTGCAAATTGTCCAGCGTATATATTCTACTTCGGTTGAACTTTTTGTAGTTCTACATGACTTGAGTTATTGAGTAGAGCTAGAGTAACATGTTTTACTCTAGCTCTACGGTATACAAATTATGTGATGTGCAAGCAATAAAGCGAAATCAGTCAGTTTTTAAATCTATTGCTACCCAAAAGGATACACTGAATTTTAAAAACACATACAACTTGTGCATTTCATACAAATGGCAAAGTAGTGTATAATAATACCCTGCATAACTATGCTGAAAAAAATAAAACTATTTTCACTCTTGATTGGACAGGGAAGTCAGGTTTTAAAAAACGTATAAAATTGTAAAACTAGAACTAGAAACACGTTATTAATCATTACATTACACACCGGGTTGGCATTCAGTGGGTATCTCATTATTACTCATATTGATTTTTTAGCTTTAAAGCCTTCACCCGAGCCCTCTGGAATGCATCTATTACGGCATGAACACTTCTAATAATTGTTGCGGAACTCATCTTTTCCAGTAAGTCCAACTTTCTCTCATGCTCTTTGAAAACCATTGGAGTCTGGTGAATTGTATGGAGTCTTAACTTCACAGTTCCGCTAGGAGTGGTTTTGAGTCCGACGAGGTTTGCTTTTTTATCCTAGAAATCAAAACAGTCGAGTTGTGAAGTAAATGGAGCAAAAAGGGAATATTTTAAATACATGTACCTTACCATTACCTCATATTGCGAATTTGAAATATGTGCAAACTTCATATCGTGAAGGGAAGGGGTAACATCCAGGAAGGTTTCTCTCATTTTCTCTAATGTGGTTCGCGGTCTAGGTTTCCATGTTCGAATTTGTACAGAGTGTCGGCCAGGAATCATTGGAACATTTACATAACCGTATCCCTCATACAGTATTCTTGGTGAAGGATCATTCATTGATACAACCATCAATATAATCACAGGTGTTGGAACTAAATTTGATAAATATGAGAAAGTTAAAAACCTTGATAATACACGAACATACTCTATCAGCTATTTGTAGAACAACACTCCATTCCACATTTATGGAACATTAGGTACATCTTACAACAATCAGATTCTTCTATGATGTCCATGGAGAAAGCTAGCTGGAAGGAAAACTCGTGCGAAAAATGGGCTACATTTTCCCCATTTGTAAAGCAAGTATGGGTGATTCCTTCAATATTGCTAAGTATTGAGTCATTGCGCCAGCCTGAATTATAAATTGCATTCATTATAGACTAATATCTTAGTAAGTGAATCATTTCTTTAGCCACTAACTTTCCACTACTCTACCTTTTGGAATGTCCACAGCGTAATAAATGGAAATAGGAGATGATTCGAAGCCC
Organism: Orchesella villosa; assembly: GCA_036850725.1. Lineage (NCBI taxonomy): Eukaryota > Metazoa > Arthropoda > Collembola > Entomobryomorpha > Orchesellidae > Orchesella > Orchesella villosa. Next base: position 13,368 of record JAANSM010001778.1, read on the forward strand.
ATTGCTGATGTGATTTCCCCCATTACGGTGAGACGCATCTCATTATTTGGAACAACCTTTTATAACAGAAAAAGTTGATTACATAAGAACTAGATGAGAAACTCAAATTGATTAAAAGTAATAATTGTAATAATTTGGTAAAGTACATCGAAGCAGCCTCCCAATTCGTCGACAATTGCAGATTTTTGGGTTATACGTTCTAATCCGATTACTTCAGATTTATCCCTACGAAAATCAGGCACATCCTGGCGCCCTTTTTCATGTGAGTCTAGTTCGCTTGTTATCGACAATTGCAGATTTTTGGGTTATACGTTCTAATCCGATTACTTCAGATTTATCCCTACGAAAATCAGGCACATCCTGGCGCTCTTTTTCATGTGAGTCTAGTTCGCTTGTTATCATAAAAACATGGTTCCGTTTAGCCTTCAATTACAATTAAATGTAGAGGTTAGCATATAATTAATTATGTAAATAAATGCAATAATCCGTCTTGTATGCGTGCAGTATGAGTACACATTTTTTTCTTACTTCAATATTTCGATATCCCATGCCCGGTTTCAAAATTAATGTTCCCAAATGAGGTACATTCTGTATCATACAGACTATGATTTCTCTGGACTTCCGTGGCAAATATGGTATTGATGCCATGATAAACATTGTCTGTCCATCATTATAAGACAACCTATCACTAAATTTCCTATGACTTTTAGTCCTCCTTTGAGTTCTGATAATCCCTTTATTGTAATGTTGGACTGGGCCGTGATAAATAGAAAAGTTTTCCGCATCACCACTTCCACCACTGTATTCGTGACCAATCTTTCTTGTTGTTTTGAACTTTTCTCTTGTGGATTTTAATCCAGAACTTTCTTCAAACATTTTGTTGTCATTTGACTCTAAACTGGACTTATCCTCTTTCTGTGCAGATGTTCTTTTGCCAAACTTTCTTGGGGAAGGGCTCATCTGAACAGAACGCATTCGAACGCCAAGAGGCAGAGAGGGCCTTTTGGAATAATTGTACTTTTTCATGTATTGCTCCTTTCGCTCTTTTTCGTTTTCTTGTGCCTCTAATCTTTTGGTTTTCTTCTCAGCAGCTTTCAATGTTTCAGCGTCCTGTTTTTGTTCATATTCTTTTGCTTTCTTTTCTTTCACTTCTTGGAGTTTTCGATTCCTCTTTTCCAAATCTCGAAGTTCTTTCTCTTTCCTGTCACGTTCCTTTTTCTCTATTTTCATCAGTTTCTCTGCTCTGTCAGCTTGCTTCCGCTTGGATTTTGGAGTGGAGCTGGAAATGGGCTCATCGAATTCTATTGTATCTTCACTGCTTAGGTCATCATCAAATTCATTTCCTAAATCCATGTTCGTAGAGTCCCCATCTGAGTTTGTGGTCTTAAAGTCCATAGGTAAACGTGGAACATTCTTTTCCTTGCGGATTGGGCATCTCCGAGTTAATATTTTCGATTTCTATTAATGCCCCATTAATAAATATAGTTTACCAATGTAGAAACATGAAAACTTTTATACAAAGGAATTAATGAATGCTTATTATTAAACCTTTTTCAAGACGTATGAATCCTGTGCAACATACGAATATAAAAAATTTCCTAACGAATCAGGATGTTTAATTTCTTCATGATACATTTTCTCTTGTTCAGTTGTGCAATTTTCTAACTTTTGGTATCGTTTCGCCTAGGTCTTGCTATATTTCATGGAAGAATTTCATTAACTTTTAAGACGAAATGATTAGTTCATCAATGTAATCTTGGTATTTTCAGTACCTAAAGACTTTTTCCTGCCATCCAAATGTTCGATCGTCTATTACAGCGAAATCCCCTGGCCACCCATTTTGGTTACTGAACGTTGGGTATTTTAAAAGTCTTGCTCTGCCAATATTTATAATGTTTGTTAATCAAGATAATTAATGAACTCAAGAACTATATAGTTCGACTTTACTCTCTTTTAGGTTTTATCATAGGTATATTCGCTGGTTTGTTGCATTGTGTCATTTACCTAACTTTAACTTGGCTAACTGGTTTGTCATAGTAGTTATATGCGGTAGCGAAGAAATTGCCATTTTTACCCGCTTCTACTCTGGGTAGGTGCTGCAGTTCGTTTTTGTTAACGAATACCTCTTCCTTCGAATCATTTTGTAAATCCACACATGGTTCTTTGATTTCAGGTTGCCGTTTTTCATGCGATTTTCCTTTCTTGGTAACTTTCTCTTTTGTTCTGACATTGTCCTTATTCTTCTTACGTGAAATTACTTCCCGAGTTTTTTGCTCGTTATCTCCAATTGCATCTTCTTGGCTCCTAATTGTGTCAGTTTCAGAAGCTACAGCTGCCAATTCCTTAACTTTGGAAGACCGCGGTGGGGGTTCTTTTTCACTATCTTCTTCAGACTCAATGGATTCGTGAACCCTTATCTTACGTTCAGTTCGAGTTCTTCGCTTTCCAGTGGCTTTAAAGGTTTTCTGTTCGTCTTCCCGATGCCCATTTCCGCTATCTTTACCTGCATCGCCCTCGCCAATACTTTTGGGTGTAGGTGTAGGTGCCTGACTTTCTGTGACTTTTACTTGTTTAGCCACTTTCTTCCCTTTGATTTGTGCTTCTTGCTTTTCTGTTTCCTCTGTAAATCCAACCCAAAAGGTATATATGTAATATTTATATGATATGATATTTATTTTTTTGGATTGAAAGTAAGTGTGCATCACTTGCAACTTGATATAGAAAGGTATAATAACAAAATTACAAAGCATCAAATAGAAATTATAGTGTCCTATTCTATGAAAGGAGAAAGTAGTAAAAAGTCCAGTCAAATGACTATGTCCAAGTCTACAACAGCACTATGTTTTGCTAAGCTGAGAATTAACCTGTACGAATGTATTAATTGTTAAAAATGACCTTTCATACATGTAGATATAGGTCTGTGAGCTGTTTTATCATATTTATGTCATAATTCTGCAATTTTTCGTGTTGATTCTTATTCAAGTGGCTTTATGCAATGGAATTGCAATTTGATGGTTATACTATAGACGTGCTTATACATTTGAAAATATATGAATTTAACATGACTTACCAGGCACTCTTTCAATTTTCTGCTCTTCCTTGTCCTCGTCTTCTTTTTTGGTGCCAGTTTTCCCAAAAAATCGTTTCATAATGCTACTACTACCACACAGGTAATTTAATCAGATTCGCCAAGTTTGAAGTTTCTTTGTTGTACCATTCTATTACCCAGGGCTGCTCTCATACAATAAAATTAAATGGGATCAACCCTGCTATTACCAACCTAATTTACTATTACCAACATAATATAATATATGCCACTCACATTTCTTAAAAGTTGAGGTAATCTTGGGGTGAACTGAATAATAAAAAATAACTAAGTCACAAGTGGTAATAAAACACAGTCAACGCCGTTGACTCAACGGCAACTGTCACTACTAAGTTGATCTAAGTCACATCGATATTTATTTTGTCGCTGGATTGTCTTTACAGTGGTCTTTACATTTAAAAACCTATGCGATGCAAGAGTAGTCCAAAGTGCCTAAGTAGACACCAGTAGACACTGTAAGGCATTCCCCTTTATATGAATATAGTTTGTTTTTCAGAAGGCAGCCATGGAAATCCAGGTGTCCGGTCCATGCAAAGCGTAAAGTCTGGCTTGTCCATGGCCATGGGGTGATTTGGTTCCAGAATACAGATAAAAAATACATTTGCACACCATTTGGAACACTAGTTTGGTGATTTGGTGGTAAGTACCTAT
>JAANSM010001779.1:0-17119 GCA_036850725.1 Orchesella villosa
AAAAAAAGCTTGAGAATTCACCAGCCTTGCACAAAACTACTTGCGAAATAGCATTCTGTTATTTCTACATATTAACAAATTAACATCTTACAAATTAGTTTTGAAAAATAGCAAAAAAAAACTTTGATACAACATTTTACAGTGCCTTCACTTGAGTAGATATTTTTTTCGTGTGCACCAGCTTTCAAAATGAATGTTTGTGAAACTTTTATTTAATTTGGGAAATTCTTAAGCCTTTTAATATGGGTTTTGTTAATTTACTACATGAAAATCACACTGGTTACTCAATCTAATGTAAGTAGCCACACATAGCCGAGGATTTCAGCACAAAAGATACTAATATATTGGGGATCCATGAATGCCATGTTAAGTTCACAGCAACTGGGATCTAGTACTAGTGATTTTGTCACGGAGTAAAAACGTTTCCTTTTGACTCTAACAGAGTGAATTGAATGAAGCCTTCATAGTAGCAGTTTGAAATGAGTAGGGCATGCATTCATTTCAAACTTTTTTCATTTATATCGAGACCGTGCTTGTAGTCAACATGAATAAGCTGCTCCTCACTTTATTACATTCATCCATCTCCTTTACCTCCTCTAGCATTATCACAAAGTATTGTCGAAGCAAAAAAACTCTAGGTTTGTTTGGAAAGCGACGAGAGAGAAAGTCGTTTTTATACATCATCCAACAAGCGCCAACATTACTCAACATCTTTAAAAAGTGTACGGCCTCGTGAACAGAGACGCATAAAAGGCCTAAGCACTTTGCAGGACCTTCTAGAAAGTAATATGGAAGGAAGATCGCTACAAGAGACAGTAATGGAGCAATGCGGTGCCGGAAGAGCGCAAGAACAAGTATAGCAAGAAAAGAGATTTCCTACGCTTTCTCTATTTTCATCCGCAGTCCATTATTTCGTGGTTGCTCTCCGAGTCTTCCTTCTCAATGCCTTTGGATGTTGAAGAATGAGCTGCGTTTATATGCATCCTTTGAATTTTAGTAACACCATAGTGAGTCAAGCAGAAATGCTGTGAGTGGTTGCAAACCCCAATACTTTGGCAAGACGTAATGCTTTTAAGATTCTCATAAACAAGTTGCGGGTTCTGCACAAAAATAAGCAATTGAATTCTTTTGAAACAAACTTATACCACTGTAATAGCACAAAATAAGATAATTTCTAGTTTGCTAGTCCTAAATCCAATATTATACGACAAAAGCGATGGTTCGTGCGGAATAAAGTAAGCTATTACTCATCCTAACGGGACTGCCTACAGCCCTGGTCAAATACTAATTTTAAACTTTCAATTTATAATGTATGGATAGGCTGTAGGTTAGTATGCACTATGAAATCAATATATCATGTACTTATGCAGACAAGAAATGTTTTCTTTCAATGTCGTTAAGTAAAGTTGTGCTAGGCAATACAAACACCCAAGAAAGTATTCGACGCTGTGGTTTTTAGTATCAATTTTATCGAAGTGAGGTAACTAACAAAGGTTTTTCTGTGACGGAAAATAGAAGCATGAATTAATACACAATGCTATAAAACAAACATGCTTGCTTATATATTTTAAAGTCTTCATGGAAAGGAAATTCATTACTCTTCTGAGCACCTTCCAATGTACACAGCATTAGCTAGGAAAATAACGGTTAATTGTTTCTGTCTACAGTTTCATTCATTCGAATAAAACACGTCATTTCAAAGCCAAATCTATCATGGTGAAACTTATATTGACTGAATTCCATGAGTTCTGGACAATACAATGAAACAGTATGTGTACCGTAATCATCAGTGTGTGGATTTGGTAAAAAAGATACATTCGATGGCAAATAACCCTATTATAATATGTTGTATATCGAACGAAAAACAAATAAGTACATAGTCGTTTGCTTGAAGCAATTGCCTCGTAAGGGATTACATGTTCGTACTGCTAAAGCTTCAACCATTTCGTTTGATAATATCCGACAGTGAAAGGGTGTGATTTCCCTTGCTTCACACAGACGTACGTTGATGTACAAGAAATTGATATGCATTGGCACACATGTGTTTGATCAAAAAGAGATGCATCCAGCAGCCTTAATGAGTTTGTTTCCGTTAACTGTGCACGTTCTTCTCATATCAAACGCAACATCATTTTGGAACTTTTTTAGGCACATTCATTCATGAATCTTGAACGAGCAGTATTGTTTATTCTCTAGCTGCTCTAAAAAGGGTGAGATTTTGTTTTATCGAGTGACATTGAAAAGAAAGCTTTGCCCACATTATGCATGTTATGAAGTTATAGGCATTTTTCGATTTACGACCTTACTTTACATGTATTGCAAAGGATTTTGTAATATGACTTTACTCACAAGCATACTCAAAGGTTGACAAAAAAATCGCCAGATGCCCCAATGCGCTTATAATATGACGCTAATGCTCTTTATACACTTCAGATTCAAGGGTACTTTGCCACAAATTTACTTTCACAGCACTCTAAAATGATTTGGATTTTTGTATCGAGACTTCACAAATTTTCTCATTCCATGATACTATATACGTTTGCATTCCATATATAATATTACTGAAGTATCTATTGTATCCGTCTAAACCTGCAACTAGGGTAGTTGGAAATCGAATTGTGATGGATAAATTGTAAACCAATCATCATCATCATGATCTCGATGTTTGTTTTGTGTGTCTAATGGATTCTCATGGAAAATGGTTGTGCCATTACATTGACATGCGAAACATTTTCCTTGTTTTGAAATAAGACGCCATTTCATCGAAATTCATGGTTTTTATAGGCGTGCCTCCCTCCACTTTTGAAGCCTTTTTGAAAGGAAAAGCAACACTACATACACAACAGATGATGCAAGCCTGTATAGTTCAAGCATATATATGTGCGTACCCTGGGACAAGCAAATCGATAACGAACTTGCCCTCTGTCTGGCATTCACTCTTTTACTCTCACTAGCTGTTTCGTCAACAACTGTAGTTTTTCGAGGGAGAGAGAGTGTGTAAGTGGAAGCAGCACCAAGTAAAAACGAGTGTAGGAGTAAGAGTAAACTTCTTTTCCAAGTTTCGTTCATTTGCTTACTTTGGTCTTACATACTCTCTCTCTCTCTCGTCCTCTCTCACTGTCTTTCTGGTACATTCGCTCTTTTCCCCTAGTTTCATTTCATTTCTTCCTTGATAATGTTTCTACGTTCGTTCCTTCCTTTCCTCTGCATAACCGTTCAAAATTTTCTCCAAGTTAAGGTTTCATCCTCCCTCACTTCCACTCTCTCTCCTTTTCATTCTTTATGCAGTAGGGTTTTTGTTGGATTCACTCGGAGTAAGATCTACAGTGCCCGGATGAAAAAAAGACAATTCTCACTATATATGCCAGTTTTTATACTCAAGTTTACTGCGGCAATCCCAACCAATACACTTGTAGACTCGGCCAACAATGGAACAATGTATATGTGGAGGAGCATGGAACTCCTCGTAACAGGGGTCTAATAGGACTTGCAGTAAGAAGAGGGCCAGAAAGTTTGTTGCTTTCATTTCATATCTTTTAGCAAAACTACAGCGGTACAATCCCGTTATACCGTTCCAGAAGCCAATAGTTGCTTGTTCCTAATGCCCTTCTGGTTACTAACAGCAGTAGTCACCAGCACGTATTTCTTAAAGCTTTAGCAATGCATTGGCAACCAAGGCCTCCAACAGGACTTTTAATATAATTTTATGTGAATACATACATACATCATTTGATATACAAAAACCATCCCACAAAGCACATTTGGGTATAGTAGATCTGCTCATATACATATTATATACTTTATTATAACATTCTTATAACGTTGATAGACCCACTATCTAAAAAAAAGTACAAATTCGAGTTCCAACTTTTAGAAACGACGGCTGCTACCAGTGTCTCGAAACTAGGAGTATAATATTATATGTATATGTATATACTCTTGTTATCCGAAATTAGATATCCCATCAGCACATTTTCTGCTCCTACCACTCACATTCTCATTGCATTCACGATCCCAACTCCGACCACGCTCTATGCTACCACCGCTGTTACTGCTCTGCCCTGCTACTCTTTTCCTCAGTTCACAGCTCTTGCTCATTGCCTTTCCCCCATCCATCGTTCCATCTCCATCCACTATATACACACACAAATGTGTGCTTTTATATGTGAGGAAAACACGAACTTCACTTTTTCCAGAGGCATTGCGAGATACGCGCATGTTACGCTACTGCTGCAGCTACCATGCTATTATCTCTGCAGACAACCGCCGTTAACCTTTTATTCGGCATTTCTTGCCTACCCTCTCTCTCTCTCTCTCTTTCCTTTCTAACATGTAGAATTGTAGAAAACCATAAATTCCATGCTGTATTACATTGTCTATGTTGACTACTACGTACATTTATTATATCAGTGGTATAAATTAAGTCGTAGTTAGAGTATTCATTTTCTCCATTAACTTACTGTTGAATGAGGGTGCGTCGTTTTAAAATTATACATTATGGATACAAAGTTATATATGAATATACCTATATACACTACACCCGAAATAATATGATAAGATTCTACACTTCTTTGTAAATGTCATGTGCACTTATCAACGGTTCTGGATTTACTTAAAGGGAACCTCTACTGGATGCAAGCACAAAATGTTATATATGAGAAAGTATGTTTTTCATTTAAGCCATGCACAGAGTTACATGTTACATCCGTACTTAAGCCACCGAAAATGAAAGTAGCTGCAGACAGACGCTAGTTTCCTTCATCTTCTAAATTGGAGTGGGAAAGCCGAAACACAAGGGAGGAACGAATTCTCCGAAATAGTTATGAGGGTAACTTCAAAAGCAGAAGCTGTATTAACTTATACTTGATATCCTCCTTTCATTATACCAAAATGCGAGAAAGTTTGAATGTATGTTCGTGAGCCAAGTATTGTAATGTATGTACTTTTTTGTCTGCGGTGTGATATTGTTCAGTCACCAGACAATGTTCGTGCCATCCTGCAGCAACAATATGAAGTAAGCAGGTAGGGTTTTTTTTCAGAGAGATATGAAGATAGATAATAGATGAAGAGTCGAGAACGGGAGCAAGTACATTAAAATATGTATGTTACCATATGAATAATGAAAAACTATGAGTGATGTACGCTGTAATGTCATCTAATATTCCCGATTGATACACCATCCATCCATGCAAACAGAGAGCGTAGTCCTAGACTGAGCTGATTTGTACAAACGCAAGCAAGCATTCTATTGAATGGTACGTTACGTACCATTCTAATTCTAGCGTTGGGTTGATGTTGATATGAAAGAGAAAATTTGGAGTCGCTTTTATCCATATATATACGGATTCACCAATTCTGCTGCTGCTGGAGAGATCACACAATAATGCAATGGTAGTAAAGCAAAAAAAACTGTACGTGTGTTCATGTAGTTGGCAGAGGGTGTCAGGGCAAAATACGTTTTGGATGTAGTCACAAAATGAATCATACTCTCCCCACTTTTCGCTTTCCTATTCAGTCGTCAAATATGTATATGCATGTATTGCGCCGTGTGCTTACTTGATGAAAGTAATTTGGTTAGTGGCAAGGGAGCACAATGCATCACAATGTGCACTCTACAAGGTTTTTTTCCTCGTCATCTCTTTGTAGCTTGTCCTTATGATTGGAGAGTGTCAGACTAGGGGAGAGAGCGATGAATGAGTGTGTATGTGTCTGTGTTAGTAAAAAGCACATGCTAACTGATGAAAGCAAAATATTCTGCGAATGGAAATGGAAAAGCGACGTCAAACATACATGTTATTATGATAGAGCACGAAAGAGAGATATCGAACATTAGGATAAGAAAGGAAGTCTGTTCTGGTATGCTACTGTTTATGGACAGAGTTGCGTATGTTATGTGTACTATACAAGTTTGGATGTATCAATCAAACATCATTGTAATTCAACATGAACATGGAATTTGTTGATACCTTACTGTCATTTTTGTTGATGCTTAAGCTTGCCATCTGAGATGTGCACATAATGCTATATCACACTTTTTTTCCACGTCACCGCATGTAAAAACCTGCTTGTCATCTCGATATTTTCCCCTATTACTTGTAGTTATACTCTCCTACTAAACTACTAAACAGGCTGACTAAACCGATATCGACATGGGAATTTATTTGTAAACGGACATGATACATTGTGACTAACTCATTAATAAAATGCTACTTTGTAAACTCAAGGTATTCATCCTTGTATCACTTTAAAACAGTTATGTCATGTTAAACAACCTATAAAATCTTCAGTCTTTGAAAATACTATTGGCATATGATATTCAGTTTGCCGATTAAGTCAAGGCCATATGAAAAATGACAAAATATTCTAGAAAATAAAACCAATTTAAAACAAACGTCTATATCAAACTCAAATAAATTGCATTTGGGGAATGTAAGAAGCTGTTTTAAACTTGATTAGCTTAAGAACTATTTATGATAGACTGATTATTATATACAATTCGTACCAAATGTGATGTTGTATTTGAACCTTCTACCTTCTACTGACTTACATTTTTATGGCATTCCATAATTTAGTATTCGGCTTTGAAAACATACACAAGTGAATGAGGACTACCAATGAACTGTTAAATATTCTTGTGCATAATCCATACTTGAATACGATGATCACCTAACTAGTAACACAGTAGATATTTTTAAGTTACCAACAACTTTGTTTTGCGGTGCCAACTAAGGAAACCCCGATTCCGAAATTTACGACAAATAGAAGATATTAAAATCATCATGGCGTCATTTTATGAAGTGCATCAAATACTGAAACTCCCATTCATTTTTCCACAAGAACCTTCAGTGTGTGAGAATGTGGGTGACATGACTTGAAATTAAAAACTTCATACACTTCATGAACCAGGCACAATTGACAATTATGACGAACTTATGGATTTTGTTGTGTGCAGCTGTCAAATTTCATTGCTCTTACTATTGGCAACGGGATAACTATCATGACAACGGAAACCAACCCAACATCGCAGAAAATATGAGTGTTCACAAATGAGTGGAGAAAGCGAAGTAAGCAAACTTTTATCCAAATATAATAAAATGATGACTACAAACAAATTATGGTGAAATGAAGGAAAACGTGCATTCCAAGTAAAGAAAAAAGAAATAAACCGCTATGCTTACCTGATTAGATCCCTTAAANGTGAAATGAAGGAAAACGTGCATTCCAAGTAAAGAAAAAAGAAATAAACCGCTATGCTTACCTGATTAGATCCCTTAAAAGGATATCTGGACTATTGTTTAGGTTACTGTAGATGGCAAATATAGTCACCTCTGGTTTCAATTATTGGTGATGACAATGATCAACAGAATCTGGGATAACTGATGAAAATAAGGAGAAAAAGACAATAGCAACGAAAGGATACCGAGTGACGACGAACCTCTACAAACGGATAAGAGAACACAACTGACGAGTTGGATGTGCAGGAACTAAATGATCGAAACGAAATTCTGAGTCCCAAAACTCAAGAATACAAGACATTAGGAAAGTAAGCACTTGAGATGTATTGTAAGCGGTTTCTCCAGAACTCTATTCATGTATACTTGCATTTATACAACGCCAATCCATACAATACCCTACCATATCCATGTATATTTTGGCTTCCAGAAACATGCAACAGCAACAGCCTAACAGAAATACATTTAGAAGACACGACGGCATTCGGAACTTTTACCTACCCATTATGTCCCTCACTGCCGTTTCGTTCCAACTTTCTTCATACAACAACCACTACCACCATAATTCCCCAACGCAGAGGGAACAAAAAAGCAGGACTAGCACTGCGGAGCATACCACTTTTCTCTTTTCTTTAAAGCTCGAAATATTCAAATGCAAAGTTTAAAATGAACTCACTCACACAAATACCAACGCAGAGGGAACAAAAAAGCAGGACTAGCACTGCAGAGCATACCACTTTTCTCTTTTCCTGGCTTCACCATTGCTCACACTATATAAGTACATGTTTATATATATCTCATTGAACACTATGATATACGAGCTACCAACACTCGCTCTCTCTCTCTCTCTTCTATTTCAACTTGCTCTTGCATGCTTTTTTCGAAAAAATGGTAGTGATTCTTATACCAGATTATTAATACACCGGTGAAATATCATCTCATTACCAGAGTTTCCATTCCACACAATACAATTCAAAGCATTGTGCATACGGCATATCAATTCCGAGTATATGTTGATACAGCAAAGATGGGCAACTGGAAATAGTATTTTTTTTCTAGTCAGTTCTGCACTAGAGGCTTATTCGGAGTGGATGGGGCGACGTCGACGCGATCGGGTTTTACTCGGGAACGAAAGGTGCCGGTCCGGTGAAGGACAAACGCAGCTGTCAGCGGGATCTCCGAAACAAGAATGGCAATGTACTTTACTCAACCCTGTATCTTTTGGCCAGCGTCTACCTTAGATTCCGTTTTTAGCGAGGATTAATATTCTGCGATTATGAACTCGATAATTAGGATTATGGAATGATAGTTATCAACTGGTTCAATAATGACATCAAATTAGTATAAATTTAATAGTTTAATGGGATTATAATGAGCGTCTAGAAACTTATAGATGTCATTCTTATATCACATTACATTCCTCGTATTATTAAAACGGAACGAATCCTAAATGTTTCATGTATCTAGTACATTTTCATTTTGTTTAAATTTTAATCTATTGTAGTAGCTTTGACGCACAAGCAGATATGATAATTCTGAATTAATTCTTTCGGAAAATGGTAAAATAGCAAGTCTTTGATGAAAAGAACTGCATCACAGCTTTCGTATTAGCGAAGCCAAGCAATCTTCAAAAATTGTGGCTACTTTAGGTCCCTACCCACTATCCGCCTCCGCCATTTTCGCCGGTACAATGATATAGTCCCCTTATAAAATTTACTCTAGCTATATATGTATACAAGTTTGTGTAAGCTGTAAGCCATGTTCGTAAAGATTACTTTCTACCTACAGCGAAAGTCAACCCATGGTCTTGTGTATGGTTTTCACAGTCCTGAAACTACGTAAACAACGATAGCATCCTATGCCAATAGTTTCAGACTGTGAGTTCATATAAGATAGGTCATACAATAACACTTCAGTATTAATGCATTGGAAAGCCTCTCAGCTTTTGCTGGAATATAAAATTCTTATCCCAACAGAACTTTTCTCGGAAGCAAAGCCAAAGTTAAAAGTATACCTCATTTCACCGAAGCCTTGCACAATATATTCTCGTTCTTGTAATATGATGCCATACACCGTTTTTAGATGCGTAGTTGTGGTATGTGAGAATGAGGAGGAAGCATATTGAATACGTAGGCACACAGAAGCAGTAGAATACTGGATCACAAATCATGCAACATGGAATGTCAAACGCAATGATGTAGATATACATACAGAATTTCCTCCGAAATCATTTCAAAAGCACTATAGTGGTAAATAATTGCGATAAAGCCCGTGAAGTTTATAATGAATGAGCGGTCTGGAGCAGTTCATGGAATGGAGATGTGTTTCTTCATCTGGAAAAATTCTCCTATTACAATCTGTTTCCAATATTGAATGTAATTCTTGATAATGTCCAAATAATATGCATGTTGTCAACGTGTTCCCATTACCACTGCCTCATGCTTGAATTTGCAGTTTTGATGACGTTAATGAATAAACGTGAAAGTCCTCATTAATATTCGCAGAATAGTTCATAGTTGCTTTAGTTCATAGAATAGCAAATCATATCATTTACGAAATATACTATTTCAATATTGAATTACAATACTGTCCAATTTCACACTGATGATTTGATGATGGCAGCAGCCTTTCTAATATGCTTTGGAGTGCGCAATAAATAAAAGCTGCTTTTTACTTGAAAGCTTTCGTCATGCATTCACTCAGAACTGACAGCGACAAGGTAACGAATTTTGTTTTTGCATAATTAGATGTACATATAAGTAAATGAAATGAACTACTTTTGCTGAATTTCTATTAAATCCTTAGCTTCAGGGCTGACGATGACATTCAGCCAAACTCATCTACTGCTTATAGCAGGCAAAGTTTTAAAAGTATATATAATGAATTCTGAATGTCTTTTTTAGGGAAACATGTAAAATACGGCGAGTTTAGCAACTACAGAAAAATTGAATTGCCTCATTGATAAAACGACGTGAGTCCATGTCAACAGAGTGATAGGAAAACATCAAAAAAACGCTCCAGGCAATCTTCCATTGATTTGGATGCAGTCGCACGGAACGCAACCTGTACATTTTAGACAAACTTGATGCTTTTCCCTAATGGCTTTGATAAATCAAAATACCTGCTATGCGCTTTCACAGGCTCTGACAGCATAGATTGCTTTATATTAGTTTTTGCGTGACATAAGCACAATGGTTTAACACACCAGCACAAACATGGAGAGTAGAAAGGATTCCTCATTCGTAGAAAACTATATATGTATTATAAAGAAAATTCCAATTTTGTAAATATACATGGAAAAGTATCTGAAGCTGCTAAATGCGCATTTCAAAACTTCGACTCCAACCAATTTTTGTATGAGCCCCTTCAGTTAAATTAGAACTTTCAAATTATGTGAATCCATGGTGGTTATAACAACTCTCAACATTTTTACGAAAGTAAAAATGTTGTGAGTTAAAAAACCTAAATGGGTAAGATGGTTAAAAAGGCCAAAATGGTTACGTAAATGATTATCGATTAAAAACTGTTGCTTGTTAGGGGTCAGTACTAAAGACGTGTTGTAAATAAGCTGGTTTCATACGTTATGAACTGATGACAGACAGACAATCAAAATCTTCTATATATATATTTATCTCCGTTTAAATAAACAGTTACAAAGGTGTCCGAACATTTCATGGCGTGATCCTATCAAAAGTGAGAGGCAATGAAATGGGAAATGTTTCCAAATAAGAGGAGAAAACACCAAAGGTTTTCTTTCCCATCAAGACATGCATCATCCCAGTCGCAAGCTAATAATCATCATCATATGCATATATACGGAAGAAAATATATGCGAAAAACATTTTGTTGCCTCGTTTATGATATTTTAGTAACCTCGCAATAATAAAATACGCGTGTCCATGTGCCATCATCATTTTTTATGAATATCTTATATGAACATTGTGTCTCACATGATGGTACCTTAGAAGCTGTGATTTTATGGCAAGAATATATGATAGTGACAGGTTTCTCGGTCAATTTAGACAAACCTTTACCAAACTTTTAATATACCTTCTATTAGACTACACTAACACCTGTATCATAAAATGAATTCGATTTTTGAGCTGATGATACGCGTCAACCATTTTCATTTTCAGTTTGCTATCAGTACCAGAAACTAGCGCGGCTGGTGCCCGCTTCCTTTTGAGATTACATTTTAAGTATGCATATCTTTAACCAAGCATTTCATACTTGACGAAATATTTGCGGAATGTCTGAAAATTTCGGTTAGCTTTCAATACAGTTATTATTTTTTAGTAGTTGAAAATAAAAAGTACGTACGTGCCTTCGGAATCAATCATATTTGTTCAATTTATTGTGGAAGTGATATATTTTTAATAGCATTTGATTTTAAAACTTTAAACAATCGATAAAGAAATAGTACAAGTGAGTGCAAATGTAAGCGGACTGATTTCACAAAACGAATTTGAATAACATTATTGCATTATATTCCAAAAATCGAGTTAATACGAGGGTGATCAAATGCGTGCTGCGAGTGGTGACTACAAGAGACATAGTTTATATGAACAGTAATGTCAGGTACGTGCACAGCATATTATTTGTGTGTTTCCGTAAGCTTTAAAAAAATTTAACAGGATATGCATATACAAGAGAACCGCAATTTGTAAATTGTAACGTAGTATACAGAGTACGGGTTAAAACATTACGCT
The DNA here is from genome assembly GCA_036850725.1 of Orchesella villosa. NCBI lineage: Eukaryota > Metazoa > Arthropoda > Collembola > Entomobryomorpha > Orchesellidae > Orchesella > Orchesella villosa. The sequence goes on from JAANSM010001779.1 coordinate 11,942, forward strand.
TTCATGTTAAAAGAAGATATGCATGTTCTGATTATCACAATTAATTTATCAAAGTAACTTTCCAAAACTTTTTCTAAATTTTAATAGATTCTCATTCTTGCTACTGTATTCCAAATTTTACATTCTGTAATTGCTATATCAAACGTTTGTATCGTCAGCTACTGCATATACAAGTGTATGCTAAATACATTTGGGCACATACAAATTACAACATTCCATGTGGCCTTTCTCAAAGCTTTTCTCCCCTTGTTCACAAAAGAAGTTGGAGATGAATATATTAAAGCTTACGCAAATGCTAACTTGACAGGCAGAATCAAAACCTAATTAGGCATCAAAAGAGGAAATGTTTTAGCACAGAGACGGAAACTCAAATCTGAATGTAGGAGGACATGTATGTATGAAAAGGAAGTTCTTATTATTAGATCTTCAGAGAATTTCTTTGTGAGGCACCGGATGCTCAAAGTTCAAACAAGCGTAGGTGGTAGTGAGTGTAAACTGGTTTTATTCGTACATTCTGAAATAGTCGTGAATTTCCATTCGTGTGTTATATGAATTCGTATAACTTTGCGAACTTTGGGAAGTCTTGTTTCTTTTGATCTTCACTTTCCCCTTACATTCGTTTTGGGTAACCAAAATTACTCCCCTTAACCAAGTAGCGGCCAGAAACTATTAGACAAAGTAAAATACAGCAATATCAGGACTGCAAGCTGGCCTAATTAGTAATAGAATCATAATCACTAGCAAATCAAATTGAATATTGAAGTCCTGTAAAGATGCTATGTATTACATATTCCCAATTCCATTAAAAATATATATATAACACGAAAGTATGTATTTTGCATATGTGACAAAAATATATGCTAGGCTTTCTGTCAAAGCTCGCAAGCATGAATCAATCCCTACCCTCTCCATTTTCGAAGGTTCGGTAGACATTCAACCTAACAAAATATGCTAAATTAAAAAATTAAAATGCAGCGTTCCGATTCCCACACGTCAGCCCTATATGAGCTTCGTTTGCGACACTTAATTTCCCTTCTCCGTCTGCTTCGGTGGCATAACTTTCACCAATTCACCCTATAGCATATTAAATATCCCGTTTTCATGTTGTTATTCATAAATGAAAAGCCTGGAATTATTTTTGTGATGCACAAAAAATTTATCAGTCAGGTAAATTAGTATCGCAAATATTATCCGTTGGGCATTAAATATTGTAGTCTGATTCTGATTTTTGAGCTCAGGGGCTAATTTGTTCGCTAAGTTTTCCTTGAACATAATGCATAATGCTAAGTACTACGAATTAATCTGATAATGCCTTACAACTTGTTGTTCATGATGATTTTCCAGGATCATTCAATTTACGATGATGAGCCAACTTTCATTCTTCGATAAACATCAATGAAGTGTAAGATAAGTAGGATGAAAGTAGCTTGACGTAATATGTAATTTTTCCATAGTGATTTCCACCTTTGGAGTTTGGTCATAAGTACATGATGTTATAAACGTTGATGATTCCACAGGTGCTTGGTATCAGAATAATTTGCAAGCCCTACAGGTGTGGTATGTTCAATTCATGAGTAACTTAAATTTTAGTAAACGGCTAATTTAAGGGATAAATTTGCAACAAATTTGTATCCAATTCACTCCAGCAGCATGAAGCATTCAGCTACTACTCTGTTAAACGTGTTTCTATGAAGATTTATGTAATGCTTTGTATTTGATGGTTTAATTCGATATTTTTGTAATCATTATGTTCACCCATGGAACTATTCATTTCGTTATGTAAATGATTAATAACATTGTGTACTGCTTGAGTAATGGTGAAGGTAGCACACAATCCACTTAATCGATATATAGCTATTTTATTGCCATCTTAAAATCATTAAGCTGCCAGATTGCTGTAGAACCGTATTCTACCTACATAACTTTGCGTGTTGAAGTAACAAACATTATTAGAATTTCGTGGGAAATTTTATCAGAATAGTTTGCTCTCTCCTACTTTCACCAAAGAGCTCGTGCAGATGTTCACCACGAAACATTGTGAATGTGTGTGGGAACACTACCTGGGAATTCTTTATCGTCAAAGTTATACTTAGTATGCACTACCTTTTTTTCTATTCCAGTGAAACCCGTCAAGTGTCATACTGTTTTCTTTGATAAAACTTAGCGTTTATGTCTGTTTCTCAAGCACCAAACATATTGATTACTCTTGCTTTCGCACGTTTCACTTTCACTGCACCAAAACATTTCTTCCAGTTGCTGACTTCGCTTCAGTGAGTTCACATTGTAGCTTCTATTCAAAAAGACATTTGAGACATTAACTAAAAAGGCTACGCCACATTTTCTGTTTTTTTAATTTTTCTATATTTCACCTGAAGCTTCATTAGAAATTTCAATTTGACGCTCGTAAATTTATGGCTTTGCGGTATATCTCCACGCAAATCCCAAACGCTATATAGTTTCCAGCGGAACTCGTGAAAATCGTGTTAGATTCACACGTTTCACTTTCACTGCACCAAAACATTTCTTCCAGTTGCTGACTTCGCTTCAGTGAGTCCACATTGTAGCTTCTATTCAAAAAGACATTTGAGACATTAACTAAAATAGCTACGCCACATTTTCTCCTTTTTTAAATTTTTCTATATTGAATCTGAACCTTTATTAGAAATTTCTATTTGACGCTCGTAATTTTATGGCTTTGCGGTATATCTCCACGCAAATCCCAAACGCTATATAGTTTCCAGCGGAACTCGTGAAAATCGTGTTAGATTCTCTTTTGATTCCGTTGTATTGTGAATTTGCATTAAAAATGGATATGGAACCGTGGGATCCATTAGATCATCCAGCAAGGATTGAAGTTAGGAGACAAGGTTGTTTTATTAGTCTATGAGAATAGTATTATAAAAGATGAGACATTAAGTAGGAGATTCAATGGACTTACAAACTGATTGAATATATTCCCATTAATGTTAGTATTAACCGTTAGTCTGTACATTAGACATGTGTGGGTTGATGATGTGTTACGTAATTTTTATTCAGAAAGCGACGACAGCGATGCAGAAGGTGGCCTTGGAAATGTAACGAGAATTGTGCTACGTCCTCCTGGTCACAGTGGGAAAGCGAAACGTGGTCATCTTTGTTTTGATGCTTCTTACGAAAGCGGTAAGCGTAATTACTTCTACCCACGTACTTCCTGTCTTGGTTTGTCAAGATTGAAAATTTTGTGAAAGTGGTCCCATAGTGTCTCTTTGCACTTCGTGTATTTCCTTTCAATTAACAAATTGTCCATTGTGGTTTGGTTTTATAGGGAATCTTGGACGTGTTGATTTTATATCAGAATACGAATACGATCTGTTCATCCGACCGGATACGTGCAATCCAAGATATAGGCTTTGGTTTAATTTTGTCGTTGATAATGTCAGGGCTGATCAGGTACCATTAATCTTGAAACCTAATGCTTACTAATGTCAAATTAATCTGATATAACATAATAATATTGTGTTTCTATGACATATAATAGCGTGTGAAATGAGACAAAATAATTATTTGTCTCGGATGTATCGAATTACAGCTTCGAGCCTCATTTTGTAATATGATCATAAGATTGCGATCTGCTTATTTATTAAAAGAAGAGAAAGAAAACATTGTCGTTTGTAGAATGAACACAAAGTTCTTTTTTCCACGTTGGGAACTAAGGTAAAGGTTTCAGGCTTGATGCATGAAACTTTTGCACTCAAGTGATTTGAAAATAATAATAGGTTTTACTGTTGTATATTCTGTTCACTATTCATGCTACATGGGGGAAAGTACGACTTTATAAATTTCCGATTATTGTGTAAAAATGAAATTTGAATCACTTTATGCATATTAATGGGGAATGGAAAGTCCGTCACTCAATAAGAGTCAACATGAATTTTATCGGTGTAGCCTTTCCCAATATGTATTTTTGCTGCCTTCACTCAAAGGAATAACTTTGATCATTTATGCATGCTAACTTTGCTTACATGATACTGATTTCAGTATATTCACTATCATTTCTTTTGCAAAATAAGAAAGTTTTGCTGAAATGTGAACAAGTCATGCATATTCAGAAGGAGAAAAGTTTCTTTCATATCGTGTTTAGCTGCTATAGCTGTAGCAAAATTCGATGTTGAGTGCAGGATTATTTGATAATGTCTGCATTAAGTGTCACGGGAAAAATTGATGCTTACAAATTATATGCTTTTTCTAATAAATGCATAAAAGGTGAGAAATACCGTGCGATAGGCAGCCTTCTTTGTGACAAAATATACACTCGGAATTATGAATGATGGGTGAAAACCTGATTTTCCTCAAAAACTAAGTAATGATAACATCGTAGGCGTGGGACAAATTCGAGTGGTCACGTTTGATATTTTGTTCCTTATCCCGAAGTAAGTATATTTTCTGCTTCTGAAAAAATGTATGTATACTTTGTTCAGTGAGCTTGTAATTACTTTGGTCAACTGTCAACTCCTATTACACGCCCCATCAATATGTGCGTGGCCTGAATGTTTCAGCAAATTCGACAAGACGACGAAATAGAGAAAAATCTTAAACTAAGTATGTCTGAGGCTGTCTCTCATACGCCAATATATTTTATGTGCTTTCTCTTCCAGCGGGTGATCTTTAACATGGTGAATCTTTGCAAAATAAAGACTTTATACCGTGACGGAATGACACCATTGGTGAAAACCACAAGTCGACCAAAATGGTAAGGTACTTCATCGAAGAACTTTTCTTAGTTTGATTGCAATAACAATTCTTACCATTATACCAAAACTTCATTTGGCTTATTGCCCATATCAAAACTCTCACATTCTCTAGTCCCTAATCAACATCCGCTTTGTTTCTTGTCTCCTCAACAATTAAGTATAATCCATTAACCAGAATATGACATTAAAGATCCTACTATATTAAACTTAAAGTCTCGTAGAGATATGTTGTATAATGACAATGCACAATGATGGAAAAGGCTTAATGTTCATATCGAAAGTTCAAAGTAACTGTTTTCCGTATACGCATTCGTGTCCCTTGTACACTAACCACGCACCAATCTGTTTGTTTGTGTAGTAAATGTATGTTCATGAATGTACACTAAAATTAATCTTACACTTAATTCTTTCACCTAAATGTAAACACAATTTTGTTTTTCGTATGTAT
>JAANSM010001780.1:0-17107 GCA_036850725.1 Orchesella villosa
GAAGTTCGAACACATGCTTTTTTATTTCCTGTCACTTTCGTCATCAATATTTCCCCCGACTTTCTAATAAAATGTTTAAGTTACACGTCATTTCATAGTTTGTACACACCTGAATAAAATACATTGACCGAAAGGAAAATTCAGAAGCTTTAGGTAAGGTCCTAGTTGTAAATGTAAAGATTAGACTAGTTTGAAACTAGGAACCAACACAAAATTTCTCGCAAAAAAATAATTCTATAAGAAAGGAAAATAAAAGGATAATGGTAGATATTATGATGAGCAGGAAAGGGTTGACAAAAACAATGTATAATGGTAGTGGCATCATAGTAAAAGTAATACTAACATTATATACGACAAGAGCAAGCTGATGCGATACGATTATACGCGACTTCTCTAATGTTACTGTCTCCACCATTCTGTTGCAGTTTAGTGGAAGAATCTTGTTGTTGGTGTGGCATATTATGAAAGAAGATGATGTGAATCCTATGACTTAACATTTCAACAAACGTGACAAGTTCTCTAAAGTATTCCTCGGAATTTTTTTTAACACTTGATGGGGAAAGTAGCACGTAAAACATGCTTTTCAAATCTCACTCAAAAAAGTGGTAGTCGTGCTACTCGTATATAGCATGCATTATAATACTTATACCAAATTCAACTATCAAGTCCATCCAGTGAAAGATCTCGAAAAAAGTTTTGTTTTTCGTCTGGTTTCATTTGAACAGAGGCGAAATATGTAATACATTGCGAACAATTATTATTATGTGAAAGTAAGTGAACAAAACTAGTTTTTCTACAGTGTAATATCACATCACATTCACATTGCACAACTTTTTTTTCGCTACATATTATTTGTCTTTTCAACTCAACTCGTGCTAGTTTCTCATGCATACACAAAAAAATATGCTTCTTGCTTTTTTCCTCTTGCTCTTTTTCCAAGTCTGAAAAGTAATTAGTACTTTTTTCCATACAGAAAAGTCATTTGCAGGTTCTTTCTCGTTCATGTTATTACTTGCAAACTATTTTTCTCTCCCTCTCTCTTTCTCTCTCTCTCTATATGCTGCTTGCTTTTTTCCTCTTGCTCTTTTTCCCAGTCTGAAAAGTAATTAGTACTTTTTTCCATACAGAAAAGTCATTTGCAGGTTCTTTCTCGTTCATGTTATTACTTGCAAACTATTTTTCTCTCCCTCTCATTCTCTCTCTCTCAATCTAATCTAAACAACGTCAAACATCATATTACACTCTCCATCCTCGTTTATTTCTTTCATCCTCCCACTTCCTACTTTTTTTCCCTTGTGACTGTTTGTCATCTATGGAAATTGGTGTAGTTCATGCGTAACTTTTTTTATGAGAAGCAAAAAGAGCTGAACTGAACTTCACTTCATTTTTGCTTGTCGTTGTCATTTTAATAAATTGACATGTTTTTTATATTTGCCATGATTAACTTTACATCTCTTCTCTTTCTCTCTCTTCTCAAAATGGGAAAATGATTGAGATCTGAAGTGACTTGGTTCTGAAAAGGGGAAAAATATAGAGAATGAAGCAAGTTAGTTTGATGACAAGAGAGAGATGAAGCTATAATAAAATATCATTTCATATCAGTTGTTGATTCTTTATTATGAGGAACGAGGATAAAAAGAAGGAGAGAAGGTTTGAAGGACGTCTCTCTTGACACAAGAAGAAGAAGAGCCTCTTTTTGTTATCCCGTTTTTTAGAAAGCAAAGCATAATAAAAAGCATGTTATGTGTGTGTTTACAATTGAAAAATATTAAGTTAAGAAATATGTTTATTCATATTTCATATTTGAATGAAAGAGGACCTAAACATTATTATCATATTTCTATGCTCAAGCTCATGTTACTTATTGTGATATATATCTTGTTACAAGTTACAAGGGATGTGCAATCTGGGAAAAAGGAGCCGGTTAAAAAATTATGATGCGCAAAAGAAAAGCGGTTTATGTACACACTATACCCATCTCAAGCAAAAGAAAGAGAGCTCAATTGAGCTGATATGTATACAGAGTTGTGTGACGTGATTCCCTGAGGGTATGCAATAAACTTTCCTTTTTTCTCCCTGTTGTCGACAGGAGGGAAAAGGAGAACAAAACCGTCATCCTATATTATATTGTCAGCTAAAAGTTATACGTTTTTTTCACAGGCATCTTCTCTCTTCGCCTTGAAAAAGTTTTTTCGTTGCTTGTCGTTTTTTATCCATCCAGAAGGAAAAAAAGTTGGTGAAGAATAGAATAGATATCCGGTGTTTTGAATGGAGTACGAATATGAGAATATCTTAGGTTGGTGAAAGTTTTGGGTTGGTTTCCGCCAAGAAGGATTGGAGTAGAAATAGAGTTGGAGTTGGAGGAAAATTGTTCAATATGCTCTAACCAATTTTTGGTTTCGTCTCCTTCTCCAAGGTCTTATCAAGTCGAGGATAGTTATCATATCATGATGATTTGATGTGATGCGATGGGATATGGAATAGCGTTGGTGTACACAAAGTTTTGTGGGAATGAGGAGTGAAATAACCAATATGGAGATAAACGGAGAGGCGACAGAGAGCAATCTTTTTAGTTTTGTTGGTTCGAGTTGAAAGTATAAGAACTAACTTGGGTCGGTCCATGTTAGATTCTACATTCTTTATATATAAAATTATTCTTGAGACTTTCACCGTGTAAACCCGTGAAGTACGGCAGACTCTAAGAAAACCCTTAGCGGAAATATATGGCTCGAGTGTGAGCATATGCCTCATAATATGCCCACCTACTTCTCACCAACTTCAATAAGAAGTAAGTGACGTGTTATGAACAACATCTGTTTCATTATACTGCTGTTCTTAAATATTTAGCAATCATTTGAAATTTAACTAACTACAGGTCAGGTTATAGTAGAGCTTTGTGTAGGTAAATCTAAACAATTATCTAACAACGTGCCAAATATATTACAAATGAACTGAAATTGCACCTAGTGAAGAAATAATTTTATTGTCACTTGATCTAGTGGTGTTTATATGCTAATATGTGTAATTAGTAATTACTGGGTAGTTTTTATAGACAGTCTATAATGTGGTAATATTTTTTCATTATATACATACACATGCTATTCTCTCCATTTTAAAATAGTAAAAGATTAGTAGAATCCTTCGGCAATGTATGCCAACGGCAAAGTTCTTCCTTACGAGCTCACGAAAAAATATTTCGTTCTCAACCTCAACGATTGAAGAATTTTACAAACATATTTTGTTGTGTCCACGTGCTACCTAAAATGTTTGTAATTTGCTATATTATTTGTAATTTAACATTTGCGACCAATTATTCATATTCGTATTTAGTCACATAAATATTATTATACATTGAATAATAAAGTCTATTTATACTCACAATTCGAATAACTTACCTGCATGCCACTCTTATAATTTTTGTAAATCTTTTAAAATTTACATGTTAACTAGATATGTTGGACTAGATGCTACGTGTGTTATCATAAGTCAAGTCAAAAGTGAAATTTTGCGCAGGTAATAATTATTTAGCTCAATAGTTTGCAAACATTTATATAAGACACATTACCATTTCCTTTATACTTAGATTGCCTCATACGCTGGCAATCTAAAGTTCAAATGGAGAAATTACTTACCTTGAAAAATATATACTAAATGCAAAATCTTAAAATTAAGCAACTAGCATCAGGTATATGAGAGCTATACTTCTATACGAAACAAAATCTACACACAATACCTAAATATTATATCCCTTTTATCATATCTAAATTGATTGAATATGAGCCAACATGTTTTTATCTCTCAAAGTATTATTTTTCATCGTTACGTGAAAGCAAATATATATCATCATCAAACATTATAAACTCATCTAGTTCATCACATCATATCACATCACCTAATGACTGATATTGATACCAGATTACCCTCACCGTCGAAGGGGAGGATCACGCACGTCTCCATTCTTTTTACTCAGCTCAAGGCTCTAGCTCACAAAAAAATCTGACAAATCCTCTGCCCGTGTAAGAATATTTTTTGCATGCGATCCAACATCCAATACGATGAATGGATATATACGCGTTGCGTGCCAAAAATGTGGGTATTATTAATCAAACTCCTGTCTTCTGGGATTCCCCAAAGCTTGATGCAATTTAACTAAATTTTTTTATCGAACTTTATGAATGATTGAGACTTGCTTTGGGGAAAAGGAAAGAGATATATTCACATCCTACTACTACCACGAAATACACACAAGACACAAGATATTGACAAATACTTTATGAAATATGACTCCACAAGAAAGAAGAAGAACAAGAAATCTGTGCGTAGAGTAGATATAGGTCGATATATATACTCATAAGTTGTAGTAATCTGAACATAAACTGCATACCATTACGTAACTCCCTACACACATGATGATGATGTCGATCATCAGCAGTTTTCTTGAGACGAGGAGTTATAGTTTCTCATAATGATCATGATGATGATGATGATAGAGTACCCTGCAGCCATATTATGGCCTCTTCTTTTCCCTTCTTCTATCTTTATATCTTCTCTATGTCTTGGTTTCTTGCACATTTTTTTGTGTCTCGACTCTCGAGCATATTTTTCTTGAAGAAGGAAGGAATATAAGGAACGTCGAAGAATGATGATGTGGCTTTTCTCCATTTTTCCAAACAACCAAGAAAGTAGAAGGTGGGACGAGCAAACGACTAAGCTACAATGATGATCATGACTTTGATGGTCATGACGATGTTGATGATGATGACCATGTGATATGTCTTCGCATTTTATTCGCATTTTTATACCATATATTTATATACAAAGAGTTGAAAAGATACATAAAGAAATGAGCATCTTGTTTAAGCCTTTCCTGTTTTTTCTCAACAAGAAAACATGTAAAGTGTGCCAGACCACAGCTGCTGCCAGCACAATTTTTTGTAGACACAAGTTTGTTCTTCTATCCTATTGTACAAGCTACAACTATAAGTGCTATTACAGCAATCTCCGTTTCTCATTCTAAATTATACTTTTAAGAATAACTATCTTTTATCGTGGTGTGTACCATTTTTCTTTCTTTTTTTCTTTATGAGCAAAGATATATCCGTATATATCGGTATATCCTCTATAAATATGGGGCTGTGACTAGTAGGTAGTCACCCGTCTCATTCACTTCCTTACGACAATGACCTTCTGACATGGACACGCCGTAGGCCTTTTCCTTTCTCTTTCTCGCTTGAGATTTCTATAACCGATTGTCTTGTTGAAAAAAAAGAGAGAAAAAAATAGTGTGTAACAGCACGAAGCATATCACTTTTGCAACCTCTTGGTTTTTACCCTTTTTCTTTCCTCTCTTGACATTCCTATTTTTCCTGAGGCTTTTCTCTTTCCCACTGCTTCTGTACATGCTACGCACATACTATAGCTAAATGTTACATTATTGGCAACGTCATCTGGAAAACTAGAGGTGAAACGGTTGAGAACAATAAAAACAAAAGGCGAAGGAGATAAATGCACATATATATTTCCGACATGGCTGTCTAACGTTTTACACTAAACTTTGGCACTTTGCTGAGAACAAATATCCATCTATCTGGAATATACAGTTTGGAATTTGGTTCTAATAAGAAGAAGGGCACAAAAGCTATCTGTCATATGAGAAATAGATCTATATACTTTTCTACTACTCATTCATATGTAAGGAGACACGCTGAGAAAAAGGAGTCTAAAATGCTCACTTTCTCCTTCCGCTTTGTAATCCTTAGTGTTCCTCTGAAATTGAACGGAGAAACTCTGACTTGAATCCCAAATTAAGGGGTTTACGTTTTACAAGCTGGTTGAATGCAAGCAAAAGCATGGGATGATGTGATGTTGATGTTGAATGCGCTCAAAAAAATTCTACCAAACCAAGTTGTGTTCAGCTATCTACATGCTCTTATTTTTTAGGAGAAGAAGGAGGAGAAGAGAAGAAGAGTGAAGCCGCAAACAGAGAGGTTTTATTTGCTTGCATGTTGTCACTTTGTGACAATCTTCTATGCTCCTTTTTCATCCCACTATGCATGCAAAGAACAAGACGAAAGAGAAAAAGAGAGAAAGACCACGTGCGACTTTATACTAGCCAGGAAAAAGTGAATTTTCTCTCTTGTTTTTCTAGGTTAAAATGCAAGAGGGAAAGTGGTTTGGTTGTTTGGAAAAATGAAAAAGAGAAGGATGGAATGAAGCTTTTTCTGAAGGATATATATACATTCCTAGCTAACAAAACCACACAGGGCTTATTGATCATGTTATTTGGTAGTTCGTAGTACAGTTTTTGCATGAGTAGCCTGAGTAAATGTGATGTTTGCTTGCATTTTCGCTCTCACTCTTCTCCTAATTCAAACATGACTAAAAGGGATGACAAAGTAAGACGAAGAGGACGACAACAAGAGCGTTTTTACTCGATAAGAAAACACATTACGAGCAAGAGAGAGAGAGAAGGAGAGAGATGAAGCAAGGATATGTCTTCTTTTCCCTTTGAATAATGAGCTTAGACACTGAGCAAGAGAGAGTAAAATGAGATCGAAATGCCAACATTTTCCTAAAAAAGAGGAAGAATACGAGAGGAAAAAAATGTTCAAAAAACGAAGACACAGTTTTTGCTCTTTCTAAATTTTCTTTCTCGATGATGTTAAAGCAGCATGATCGTACAAGGGAATCTGACTTAGTTACTTCATTTCTTGTGAGTAGGAGACTGAGCTGCGTATTGCTGTGTGGTAATAATGGTTGGTTTTGGTAGTTTGGAAAAAATCGAAATAAGCAGCTGTAGAGTAAAAAAATTGCCTCGGTTTTCCTTCTTGGCGTCATCTTCCTGATAGTAATCTTAATGATTATCAATCATCATCATCATTTTTCGTTCTTTATTTCCTGTCCTCATCATAATTATCTTGTATGTTTGTGCGTAAGCTAGAGAAAAACGGGGGCTTGTAAGTGGTGACGATAAGTAGTATTGGGTTTTGGATTTCGATGAAGGATACAAATTATTGAATGCTTGCAATTTATTTAATGAAAAGGCGCTACCAAAACACCAGTGCACTGCGTTTCTTAAGTTAATTTTGACTTGCACTTGTCGAATTATAACATAGAGGCTGCAGTAGCCGAGTGTGTATCTAAGTTGTACAGGACACAATGGAATTTAATGCTTAAAACTTGATGGAAAATCAACCAGAACCAGGCTGCCATTTTTAAGTATAGTTTTTAAAGTTCATTCCTAAACATTACGTATAATATATTATCATGGACATTACAATATCTTAAAATTTAATGTATTTATGTTATATTGTTTAATATCTACACAAAAGTTGTATCTGCTACTTATTGGATTAAAAATGTTCAAGGATTATACGCAAAGGTCGTAGAAATTACAAATAATGAAAAAAAATCAATGTTTCCCTTATAGTCGTGTCAGAATACTCAGATCAGAATTTTATCGCACTACTGTTAAAACTTAATTACAACGTGGCTGCGCGTGGAAAATATTTGTAATCGTTTTATCTGATGCTAAAGCGTTATATGATTACATGGCCGCTTTTGAATGTCAGATTTGCGGTATTATTTATCAAACGCTATTTATTTTGTGCCATGAAATGGAGTTCATGCAAACAGTATAATTCTTACGTTTTACCTTTAGTGCAGTTTGAAACAATGGCTGACACATTCTATACATTTTACAACCTTTGGAAATACTTTTAAAAAAGTCATATTTTCATTCGAAGCAGTTTTCAACCATAGGCAATAATTAGGTTTGTCACATCACTTGTTTTACGAAAACATGGTACAAGCAATGGTATAAGTTAAATTCCAATTTAAAATCGCGAGAGTTGTATTTAAATCATATTAAACCTGAGATTAATCATCTTTTAATTGTAGTAGTAAAGAATTCCGAGATAAATAAGTTACGTAATGGACTTCACGTTAGGAAAGTTGAGAAAGTGCCTCGTTTTATTTTTGTCGTTTAATGTGGAACATTGTCTATCAAATTGTAATGGTAAAGCCTGGATGATTCATAATTATTATACACTAACTACACTCAAAAACAACACTCCAATTTAATTTATCGATGAGCAAAACCAAAGGGCTCTCTACCATTATCTACGTAAAATAATATTTTTCATCAAAATTCAAAACTAGATTTAAAAACAACTCCTAAAAATTAAATGTTATCTCTATTAAATAACTTATTTTAACCATATCTATTCTATATTTGATTCCATTTCATTCCATATCATTAAAAGCAAACCTAATTTTGACCATAGTTTTTGTACTCCTTTGAATTCAATAGGATTCACTGAGTTCTTGTTGAGTGAGTGTTTGTTTGATGGTTGATGACAAGTCGGCGAAGCTTTTACAATATATAACCGCATTTTAAATCAACTTTCCTTCTCTCTCCATCTCTTTCTCCCTTTAACTTCTGAGCACAAAGGTAATGAGGAGAAAAAAGAAAAGAGGATTTTGGTTTGGTTTTCGTTTCTCTCACCAAATGCGATTTGCTTTTTGCTATCAAAAGATACTATTGAGGTTACGACCACAGAAAACAAGAACAAAGTTTTTCTGAATTACTACAACGTCCACACAGCTCAAAGCTCAGCTAAAGGAAAATCATAGCACACCACTCCCGCCACTAAAAAGCTCTATTTAATGGCCAGCAAAGGAGCACCATGTCGATTCCAATGATAACTACAATTTGGTGATGAAATGTTTATAGGGATTTTATATATAAGAAAAGTGTAAAAAGGGGAATGAGCATAACATAACAGTAGAGAAAAGAAATCACCATCATTTTCTTTAGTCCTTCTTCTTCTTTTCCTCCCCGTCGGCAGCTCATCAAATCATATCCTATCATAAGATATAACTACTGCTTGCAGAACCAAACCAAGAAGGAAAACCAGTGTTCATTATTACTGTTCAATTCAGAGAAAATGTCAGTTGAATATTTTTTCTTGGGTGATTCTGCTAGCCGCCTCATCCCATACGTACGTATCATCATCATATCATTTCATATCGTCCTCATTTTATGGCTAGAGAAGAATAAAGACGAATATCTTTTTACACGCATTATATACAGATATATATATAGCAAGATATCACATCACATCATGGCTTTTGTACTCTTTTGAATTATTCACGAGACTTAGTGGAGCCCTACTGTGTTTACGACGTTGGTAATAAAAACACTGCTGAGGAGCAGAAGAAAAAGAGAGAGAGAAAGAGAGGAGGAGGCGAGTCACAGTCACAAAGGACCAAAATATCAATGTAATGGCATGTTCTATATATTCTTATATATTATGGGGTATTATAAAGGGAATAAAGATTGAAATCCAGTGTTCCATCCATTCATTTCATGTCCTTTTTAAGGCTTTATGGGCTCCACTGGATGGAACCTCAGAACTAGTTTTAATTTCACCTCCGTAATTATAAGGAATAGGGAGCAATAGGAAGGTTACTACTAATACTCTCACAACTCACCGTAAATTACGTGACTATTCTTTTACTTATGACTTCTACAAAAAAACTAGAGTAAAAGACAAAAGAATATATTTTCTTTCATATTGGTACAGGAGCTGGGATGGCGTTGAAGTTTTACGTTGAAGCTATTACTTATACTATTGGTTTTGGTTATGGTAAGATTTTTTATTTGCAAAAGCATTTCTACATGGAAGGAAAATGTACGTTCAAATGTACAAGGGGAGTAGAGATTTTACTCGAGTAAAAAGAGACAGTGGCTCGGTTGTCCAAACGAAAAAGGAGTTTTATGCCTGCAATCATGACTCATAAAGTTGTGACAGTAGAGCTTACGCAAGAGCCTACTGGTAGAGAAATGGGTGGATATGGAAAGGAAGTGAAGGGAAAACGACCCAGTTTTACAGTTCATAATCAAACATCCGAAAAGGGAAATGGGTTTAATGGTTTTCCTAAAAACTCAAACTATTCTTCTCAAACAGAAGAGGGGATGTGAGCTAGCATACTCTACATATAAATCAAGTTACATCAGTTGTCTCAAAAATAGTACACGTTAGAAGGCTCTAAGTTGAGACAACAACAAAATGTGTTTTAAAATTCCACTGGAAGTCTTACTTGATTAAACAACAGACGGTAACACTTGCATGAACTAATCTTCTTGCATATCTAATTTATTAGTTTGCAAAAAATTAAATGTAGGTGTTGTGCTATACCTAAAATAGTGTGCATATAACCTAATCTCATCTGCACTACTTCCTCCTTTCACTTTCACTGCCACTTCCTTCTTTCTGTCGTTTGCGGCGTTCACTTGAAACTTTGAATCTATGTACAGACACAAACTAATACACCTACTACTTATGAAATAACCTCCAGTGCGTCTCTCAAACGACATAATGAGGGTCCAAAAATTATTCAATAAAGCCTCTGTTTTCTCTCTTCAGCATCTCACTTCCTTCTCTCTAATGTTTGAACCGGGTGACATATAATTTGACAAAACCCTAAAAGTACACGGAGTAAAAGCATAACAGCAAAACTGCATAATGGCAGCCACTCATAGAAGTAAGCAAGTTATGAAAACCTCGACTTTCTCTTCTGTTCCGCTTCTTCTCCCAGCATTTCTACATTTCTACACCATACTAGGAACAGAAACTATATGCTGATCATAATGATGGTGATGTGATGAACGCTCGGAGGACAAAAAGGGAAAAGTTGATTTGAACACCAGAGAAAGTTTGCAATTCAAAGGGAGGAAGAGGAAATTCAGGAGTACAAAGAGGGAAACGAAGGTAATATACAAGGGAGGTTACGTAAGTGCTCAACCAACTATATACGCACAACAGTCCACTGCTTCCCATTCCAAATCATTATAAACGAGAATAGAAGAGCTAAAGGTATATATGAAATACGACAGGAACAGTTTAGACTTTTTGCGACAACGCTAAACTCCTGAGTGTGTGAGAGATAACCCGAGAAACTTGTAGTTTGCAGTAATGTAATTTTGTGCAATAATTCAGCTCTACATTTGAAAAGGAAGGTTGCTTCATACTTCATGCTTTAGCTAACAGTTTAGCTCCATTTGGCTTCGCATATTAAAAGGGAACATGAAGCAAAAGCAGTTTAGTTATTTGACCGTGTGGTTCGTTCTTGTTTCTGGTTGAGCTCAAAGTTAAAGGGAAAACTTGAGCTCTAATGATTTTGCTACTATACCATTATAATATATTTCATATTATTCTTGCTCCTTTTGCTTGAGCTTGCTTCAAATAATGAGGAGAAAGTTTTAACTTTTAAAAAGAAAATATTAGAAACAAGATGATGGAGAAAAGTTTTGAAATATTAGAATCATCATGATCATCATCACGCTCTTTTAGTTAGTGTGTCAAGCAATATAATATGAATCAGCTTGGATGACTGGATATGCTTCCGGCTTTCACTTTTTTATATTATTTTACTTTTCACTTTCTTTAGAAGCTGCTTCTTTTTTCGTTTCCACATTCCAAAAATACATGAAGTTCTCCACCATATTGCTTCCCATCTTCTTTGAAAATGTAAAAATTGTTGGACGAAAGATGTCCAAAAATATTGTAATGAATTCATAAACTCTCCTTCATAAAATATAATAATATATGCTCATGTTCCTTTTTGGGAAAAAAGTAGACATTGGATTGCAACATAATAGTCATCATCATCATACGTTATTAATATCTACGAAGAGAAAGGAAATGAGCCGATGATGTCAGAAAAATTTCGTAACCCTTGTTAATTATGAAATGCAAAGGAGTTTCTTCTCAAGAAAAATGTATAGATACATCTTCTTTTCTCAGAGAGAGGGAAAGAGAAAAATAGGATGTCTATACATTAAACATTTTCTTTCCCAAGAAGAAGGAATAACAGACATGATAAAACCTGTCAAAAGTAATTTGGGAAGAGAAGCGGAAAATTAATAATAAAAATTCAGTATAAAAAAGGGGGGAAAAGAAGAAACTTTTCTTGTTTACTCAAATGCACAGCTATCTACTACTTTAGTTTGGATGTTTGGATGAAAACATCAACTTTGACATGAAATGTTCAATAAAGGTGCTTCAGCATCAACATCATCAGAAAAGATCTCTTCTTCTTCTCTTCTCCAACTTCAGCCCATTATAATCGGTAATCGTTATAGATGAGAATGAGATGCTTCAGTGTTACTTTTACATTGTGTATATCTCACAAAGAAACGCGTACAAAGTAACAAAACTACACACACATTTCTCATCTCTAACATAATCATCATCATCCCCATCACCCTTCAACCATCATAGTCATCATCATCAACATCATCATCTTTTGCTCGCCGTCATTATCATCCTTTACAAAGGGAAAAGATTGTGATCTTGACGAGTAATTACATAAGAGCATCATTTACCATCTCGTTATATTTTCTTGTGAGAGAAGTATACACATGTATATTTATAGCGTGAAAGATATAACGATAATAATAGTAACCATTGAGTGTTCAGCTCTAAGCTGAGGAAGTAAAGAGTGAACACATTCAGATGTAAATGTACCTATTGATGTTTTGTCTGTGGTACAAATATATTCTTATTTCTTATACGTAGGTTGCGTTGCAATCGGGGTATATTTTGTGGAGAATCAAGAGTGTTGAATGTTAAAGGATATTTCTTCAGAAAAAATATATGAGAAAATGCATCTAGTTTCCTGTTATATTATTATGTTACTTTACATTACGCATTACTTGACTGGTCTGGTGCTCTCACTTTCTCTTTCGTCATCGTAATTTCCATTCGAATTTCCACATGCTCATATAACTTTCTCCTTAATTTCCCCACTTCACACGTAATACTCACAAAGACACATATAATGTATACTGAGGAAAAGTTTGAGCACGTGAAGTGAAGTCATATAATATCTTTGTGTAGGAGCATCAAGCAGAAGCAAAACAGAGTAAAGGATTCCATGAAACTAAGGCAGGTTTGCTTGTTCTTCTTTGGTACTTCGCTTTGAGTTAGTTACATTAGAATGGTTCCATTATTTTCAACCCCATAATAATCTCACTCCTCAAAAAGTCCTCCTCCTCCTTTCCCCTAAAAAGTTAGGAAACAAGTATAATATTGCTGGCGACAAGAAGAATGAGAAGGAAAGAGAGAAGGTTTTGTGGAGAAAGTCAATGTGAGTGAGTGAATGGCAGGAGCAAGGAGGAAGAGTAAAAAGTGTGTGTGGTGTGGACGTTATGTGATGCATAATATGTCGGAAATTTGAAGCAACTCTAACTCTAACTACTACTCTGTCCTTATCTTATTTTGCATCAAAATAGTTGCAAAGAAATAAAAGCTGGGGATGGAAAGGACCTCTTTTCTACAGCTTCACAGTACAGCTCCGGAGAATCCAATGCAGTGCAGAGTTGTGCAGCTTGGCCAGATTCTGTCTCAAAAGATTTCCCAACCGCTCATTTTAAGTAAATGATGATGATATGGTGTTAGTTGAAGTAGAGGTAAGAAAAGATTCCCTCTTCTATTTACGTTATCTATGTATCTATGTACGTTATATATCTGTTATGCAGCTGAGAAAGAAAATAAAGTTTGAGCTGGAATAATTAATTAATAACATTTCTTCTGTACCTATATATGAGATCCTTTCCTTCCGTGTACTTTCATAGTCTTCCTTCCATTCCATCATCAATACCTACGTCTGCTTCCCATTTCACTTAGCTTTGTCTAGCTCAACTTTCACAGTCAAGTCAAGCCTCCTGTTTTTAATGGTCTTCTCCTTCATTCCTGACGTGCGAAATGGAAACCTGAGCACAGTTCTTAAGATTTTCTTAGCTTTGCTTTTAACCAGGCCTTCATATGTGAATAAATAGCTAAGCCTTAACATTGCATTGATTTTTTTTCTTTTTGAACATATATTTACCTATCGGTTTTAAATTTATTACTCCCACTATGCACTATCCGTATGCTGAAAACGCCCTAAATTATCCAATATCTGAGCTTTATTAATAAATTTCTACAAATAAATGTTTAGCACTGAAGTAACACATTTGGTGCTGAACCATCAATTGAGCAACGCAATGAATCCCGTCTGATCGGTTTTCTCAATGTTACCTCTTTCAGTATGTAGTCTGTCGTCTGTCTTCAAAAGTAATTCGTGATATTATCATCATGATAATAATAAAGTGCATTAATAAAGCCCTACAATGCATACATGTCGCTAGCCATAACTTCAGGAACAAAGAAAAGACGAGCTTACTATGCATATATGCATATACACTTCTGTTTTTAGAGCCTTTACTACTACTTCTACTACCACCATTAGTTTTTCCCAATATCCATAATATATTGGGAATTCAGCGAGGGAGTCATCATCGTCGACGAGGACGAGTTGACTGACTGCTGCTGACTATGTCAACAGAGAACACAGAGGAAAGGAGAAGAAGAGTGGAAGAAGGAAGGGAAGGGAAAGCTATCAAGTTTCATTTGTATGCTTTGTGGGCGAACGTAATGGAAAATGAAATGAAATGACATTGTGGATGACTATGATGATGATGGTATAATGCAAAAGTGAGAGCTGAGCTGAGTATATAAATACCAAGTTTCACATGAGGATACAAATGGATTTAAAGTAATGGATGTTTCTCTTCTCTCTCTCTACTCTTTCCCTCTGTTTTATATAGCCGGGAGTCACTAGATCATAATTGGTTTGACGATTACTATTACAGACAGGAAACTTCAAGTCAACTCAAACTTTGTGCTATGGGAAACC
The DNA here is from genome assembly GCA_036850725.1 of Orchesella villosa. Lineage (NCBI taxonomy): Eukaryota > Metazoa > Arthropoda > Collembola > Entomobryomorpha > Orchesellidae > Orchesella > Orchesella villosa. The sequence goes on from JAANSM010001780.1 coordinate 14,746, forward strand.
CAGCAAATATATATATAAGAAAACCAATATAACATCGTTATTCTCCTAGTTTCCTTGTTCCTCCTATATGAAATGAAGTATTGTACGAGTTTTATGTGGACAATTTTATTTTATATGACTACTCGGGGAATCGTGTCGTCGTGTAAGGAGGGAAAAAGTCCAGGTCACCGTGGTAGAGTTGGAAGTTGGAGTTTGAGACGGTCCCCAATATTGCATTATGATGATGGGTATAATGTGTACGTGAAAAGAGAGAGAGAAAAGTAGGAAGAAGAAGCAAGGCAGAAGGTTGAGTTAAAGCAAAAGCACCCTTCACTAATGTCATAAGGAGCAATAAGGCAGAACCAATTTGATTTTCTAGTAGGAGGAAGTGGATCAACTTTGTCGTTTTCTTGGGACAAACTGTATCATTAGAGGAGCACTTAAATTTGGGAAAACGTGGTGGTAAATGGTTTGGTTGGTAGTATGGTAGTGGCGTGTGGGCTTGTTGTATATTGTTGTAGTTTATGGGGAATCAAGAGAAAACCATTTGGTTCAAATGATACATAAGAAAGTCGTTGAAACAAAAGGTTGTTTTGCAGGGCAGTGCAGTTTCACTGCAGCTTTATGGGGTTGCACAGCCTTTGTCATTACAGGTCGTTAAAGAAGGATATTATTGGGGAAGATTAAATGTGTTTTATACTGGGGGCGATGATGATCAAGTTAACAGTCATTAATAATATTTAATATGAGAGAATGGAGGTTTGTAATAGAAGGTTGAAGACATTCAATGGTTTTAGATGTAACGTTTAATTGTTGCATATTGTGTCCTTTGGTTTATATAAGTGCATATAACAGTCTCGATCATGTTGTTCTTAAAAAAATAGAATGAAAGTTAGGTGTCATTTTGTCATTATTATTACAGTTGTCAGAGATGATGAATTGCTTGTTGTATTAACGCTTGTAAAGGAGTGAGTATATGCTTTATTTTTTGAAAAAATGGATGCATGTAAATGTATTTCTGAAGTAAATGGAAATTAGAAACTCTATTCAATGTTATATTTATTATTTATAATATATATGTACTAGCAAGCTCGATAGAATTTTTATTTAAATTAATTTATTTATTAATTAATAATTTATTAATTAATAAATTTATATTTAAATTATAAATATTAAAATTTAATAAATTCTTTTATTTGTAAATTAATGACTTTTGGTAATTACGGTAAACCTAAACGTTATGAATGAAATGCCGCCAACCAAATGAAAACTAAAGCGAATAGGTTTCCTAATTTCATCGTATCGAGTGGATTATCGGTATAACTGTATGTATCAGAATACGTTTAACAAATTCAAATGTTTAATTTTACCATCCAAGTTATCCGCCTCGAACTTGCGATCTCTTACTTTTAAACCATTATTATTTACCATTTCTATTCGCCTGATGCAATCCCTTAATTCTCAGGAATGTTTTACCTATCTCTACCTTTCCTGCCGCAAACCATCTAATATTAATTCTACCAACGTGTACTCCTCCGGTTCACGACTAACAAATCAATTTTCTATAATCAATTTCTTGAGATTCAAATACTGACTACGGATCATATATATTATTATATATTTTTTTAGCAAACCTTATTCCTACCTACCTCGAAACCTACGTATCTCTCTCCTTTTCCTATCCACGTCTCTCCCATTTCAACTTTCCCTTTCAGCATTCTCCCCTTGACTCCCAAACGAGATCGACACAGCAGCCGGTTCAGCAAAGAGAGCAATGTGTGACACGAATGTTTTTATTTGTTTTTTCTACATTGCAACCCGCCAGCCAACAGCCAACCCCACGCCATATCAGATATCACACACCATCACATCGTCATGATATCATGCATGCTGTATCCCTTTTTTCGCCTCACTCCATAATCAAGTAATCCAAAAAAAAGGTGACAGGGAATCTAATAACGAACTATCCCAATTTTAAAGGAGTTGTTTGGTATTTTGGGCAAGACAAGAAGAGGTTTCCATCTCTTTCCTCTCCTCTTTCTTACCCATCCTTTTGGCTTTTGCTACAAAAAATCCGAATCAAAAGTCTCATCGCAATCATACCGTGTGTGCCACACTGTCTCATATTACTCTCCTGTCCTGAATGTGATGGGAGATGCGACCTTAGCTTTCAAAAAGAAAATGTAACTCAAGCCCGGAAAAAAAACTTTTTTTGCAGCTGATCCTGATCACCACACCATACTACCACCGACACCAAAAACATCATGATGATCATGATTAGGGCCCGGATAAATATGCTGTATAAAATGGCAAAATATGCATGCTGGTATGCTCTTAAAATGACCAAAATATGCTGTTAAATATGCTGTAAAAAATGGGTTTT
>JAANSM010001781.1:0-17106 GCA_036850725.1 Orchesella villosa
CAACTGTTACTCTACTCTACACATAATGTTCATTTGCATTGTCAATATTATTATCTGAAACATGAACACAGTCGAGTCACAATTTTTTGTTGGTTTGTGTATTGCATGTGGTCAACATCATCTTCAAGTTCCTTCAAATGGTAATAAAAGCAAAACCGAGCATTATTCTATTATAATAATAAAATATCAGTTTTATCTTCCTTTTAATGTTTAATTCATAACATCCAACATACAGTTGAGTGAGAAACTGCAACTTGCCGTGCTGTGTCACATCCAAAGCTCAATTCAATCTTGCGAAATCTCAATCTTGCGAAATCGCATCGTGGGGTTGGTTTAAATTGCACTCGATTCCTCCGGCCACTAATAATATGAAAAAGCTTCCGATTGTGTATCACAGCTTGGAACAAGTGGTGACATGTCTTCGCAACTCGGAAGTAAGTTGAAAAAAGCTAAGTTTCTTTAAAATATAATTAGATAGATTGATTGAAGCTAATCGTAAGTACATGTGAGGGCTGCTTTTGTAACATGAGGATATGAGAATGGGCTGCAAATGTATATCTATCTACAATCTGCGTTACAGATAGGAAGGACTTCGGAAGTGAATCAACTTCTTAAAGTATGCGCTACCGGTAGCAATGGGATATTAGATCCAAATTCATTCTTACCCAGATCTCGACCCATATCAGTGGTGAAGCCAAAGATGCCAATTATCGTAGTTGAAGGGCTGGATGGAAGTGGTATGCGTTTTGCAAATATTGACGTTGGATATTTTAAGTTGCTGTTGTTGGAGGAGAGCTTAGCAAGTTCAGTTTCAAATGACAACCTTGAATTGAATGATAATTTAGGCAAGACAAGAGTATCCACTGCGTTGGTAAAACGTTTGAGATTGGACCTTCATCATACTCCACCGCAAAGAATAAAGTTTCTGAAATCATATTTTGACGAGCAAGAAGAGTCCATTCGGCGAGCATATTACTCCATGGGGAATTATTTGGCAGCTACTGATATAACATCTTCGCAGTTTCGCAACGGAATTGTTATCGACAGGTAGATTTGGTTTACAAGCTGGAGTTTTATGATCTATATTTGAATTTTGAACGAAATACACGTAGTTTTTCATTGCGTAAACCTGCTCATGAATAATTTATAATTTTACAAGGTTTTGGCCAAGCACTGCTGCATACGCCATATCTCATGACGTTACATTAAATGGAGGTAAGGTTGAACAGTCTATCTACAACTGGCCATCCGATCTGCTCCTTCCGGATCTGGTTTTGTTTCTCATTGTGAGTGAGGAAGTGCGAAGATATAGACATGCATATAGGAATACTACGAATACTAAAGAAGAGCAGCTTCTGGCTAACAACAAGGATTTCCGAGAAAAGTATATTATACATGCAAACCAAAAATCTGACGATGATGTGTTCCTTCCGCATATAAAAATATTAAAAATATGACAAAATCATTTTATTGATGTTTACAGCCTAATCCATAGTTATCGTAGTATTCGTGGTCCTGAACTTCAAGTAATTGACGCAAATGAAGATATAAAAATCGTGGAAAACAAGGTGTGTGATATGATGCTGACAATGTTTCCGATTTTATGCAGGTTAGTACAGAACTATCAAATTCTGATCAAAGAATTACATATTATGGAAAATAGAATTAATTCATTTTCTTTGCAGATCTGGGTCGTCTTCAAGTCCTTCCACAAGAACAAGCTCGACTGTATCAGCTTCTTAATAGAAAGATTTATGTATGATAGTTAGCGTAAGTTTAAGAAATTAAATGACAAAATATTTGTGTACGCACTCTCAGACAATAAATATGATTCGATCATCATGTCTTTATATTATTAACGTACGAAATTTGCATTCAATGATTGTAACATTGTAAGTAATTCAGTATATGGTAAACGCACATAACGATCAAAATGAAAACAAAATTCATCTAAAACAATGAAAAACTTGTTAAACTTGTAGTAGCTCTGTTTAACAACTATGAAGAATGGTCGAATATGCTACTAAGTATTACATACACTACCATCGTCATTTTGTATATTAGTTTTGTATTGCAGGCTAATGCAAGGATTAAGGATCAAGCATTGTAAGTATATTTTATTAACTGACAAGATATTCATTATCAATATGCCCCAGTTCCGGAGTCTTTGGTATCGACATTACACGCATATGAAAAGTCAGATCTTACGAATCTGTTGCTGTTTGAATAGCGCAAAGTATTACTATATATAAATATCTGGATCAGAAGATTGTATCATTACATGTTTATAAATCGTATTAGTGATTTAAATTTGACGTCATAAGTAATCGTACAAGCTTTATAATCCACATCTAAGAACGCATGATTGACTTTTACGGAACTTACAGCCTGAACGAATGCAGGTAGGTGACAAAATATCATAAAAATTGGCCTTACAGAAAATTATTATCTACAATGCATCACATTAGGTACCAATGTATTGAAAGCATAATAAAATTGAAAACTACGCGTGATTTACGTATCGTGTATGGTTACTTCAATGACCAAATAATATAGCTTTTCGCAAGCCTTTGTCTTAATACATTTTTGTAGTACTCTAAACCTAAAGTGTCTGTCAAATACCTAATGTTCGCTAGACGTATGGCGTATTCACAGACTAAACTACATTATATTACAGATACACGTAACAAGTATCCGAGAAATTGTTTGCTCTTGGTATATAAGCGGAGAACCAGAACAGATAAAACAAGATCATTGGTAAAATATTATAATCAGTACAGATTAATCTTCTGAGTGATCGGTGTCCTACACATATGACAAGTTGAGAGGGCATCCGCACAACGTTCACACGCCCCATGTCCACATAAGAATGCGATATTGCGTCTTCTTTCCATACATATTGAGCAACAGTATGTCTCTTCAATTTCAGCAAACTTGTTTTCTAAATACCGAAGTCGCTCGGCACTTGGATTTATACTTGCAGTTCTACCACAGTTCGAGCTAATTACAGATCCCTGACAGGATACTTTCCTGAGTATTGGTTGATGGCAATTAAGACACTTTTTCATTCGAACACAACACTCGTCACAAACGATTTGATGTCCACAAGGTTCAAATAAAATTAGATCCATGACTTCAGAGCATAGTAAACACTCTCCTGTTTTCCCTGCAGGTCTTGGTGAGGTCAAAGTTGTATTGGGAGAAGCAACGCCACGCCCAGGTGACCCTTCTTCAAGTCGTACTGACCTTCTTCTGGCAAAAACAAAACCACATGAATACTATCCCATGTACATTACTAATTACTGTTAGTCAAACAATTTTATTTAATTGGCTAAACTCACCTATTTTGTGAATAATGAACCAATGCATCTTTCAACCGGTCAGAACTGACAAGATCCAATGGTATTACGCCACGACGGTTTCTTTTCGACAAATCTGCACCAGCCTGTGCCATGAAACATGCCAATGCAGCAGCCCCCATCTCATTTTCATTCCCAGTCCATCCACGAGCAGTTAGAGAAACAACAATCTATAAAATAATGATAAAAAATTGCTTATTTTGCACTCCACACTTAACTTCATCTGCAATAATCTATTAATTTAAATTAGTATGTTGTATCCCTCGTATATTGATACATTTCATTTATAAAAACGAAATGCCGTCCCAAAGGAATTAATCTCCGCACACTTCGGCACCATATGTGACAGTTCACACATACAGAAATTTTTACGTGCGTATGCATAACCAATAAACTTATTGCCAAAATGGATTATCGTACCTCAGCAATCACTGGAGCGTACCCCCATCTCATTTTCATTCCCAGTCCATCCACGAGCAGTTAGAGAAACAACAATCTATAAAATAATGATAAAAAATTGCTTAAAATTTTGCACTCCACACTTAACGTCATCTGCAATAATCTAATAATTTAAATTAGTATATTGTATCCCTCGTATATTGATACAGTTCATTTACAAAAACGAAATGCCGTCCCAAAGGAATTAATCTTCGCACACTTCGGCACCATATGTGACAGTTCACACATACAGAAATTTTTACGTGCGTATGCATAACCAATAAACTTATTGCCAAAATGGATTATCGTACCTCAGCAATCACTGGAGCGTTTTCATGCTTCCGAAGTTCCATAGATATCATAGGATTTGGTATATGCGCATGATTGCTCTGATCTTGTGAGCTATGACCATTGAAATGTTTAATTAAAATAGTGTGAAGTGGGGTGTCCCCATCTTCGTCTTCTGGAGAAATTGCAGCTCCTTTCGCAACCAGTAGTTCTACTATGCCACAATAGCCTTGTGAAACAGCAAGTAGAAGAGGCGTTTGCTTTCTATTATTCCTAACATCAATTTCCGCTTGTCCTTGTTCTAGTAATGCTCTTGTGACGGTAAAATGGCCATTTAAAGCGGATAAATGTAACGCAGCGAATCCGTCATCCTTTTTCACGTCAACTAGTTGTCTCGCTTTGCCTATTATCCTATCGATTGCACTGTTAAGAATGATAAATACATAACATTAGGATTCGGTACATTATAATAGATGCCATTTATAAATTACAATACGTCGTAATCATGTACTCACTAATGGTTTCCTTTTAGCGCAGCATGGTGTAATACATTGAAACCTCGGTTATTTTTCAGAGTGAAGTCCACCCCAGGGGTACTTATAAGACAGTCAATAATATCACGGTGATCTTTCCCAATTGCATCGTGCAATGCAGTATCGCCATACGAATCCTGTAAAACGAATGTCAATTATTAGCAAACCCGTTCTCAGTGTAAATGCCAATATGTCAAAGTACTTATGTATATTTTAGATACACTAACCTGAATATTAACATTACATTTGAATTTTAAAAGCGTTTTGACACATTCTAAATAGTTCTTATTTACTGCCACATGAAGGGGAGTACATTGCCCTTTATTAACAGCATTTACTAAAGCCCCAGCTTTCAGTATTAGATCCATCACTAGTGGCTGATTTCTGCAATTACAAAGAAATACAATCAGCAATTGATGGTTAATGTGCGCGAATAATTATATAAATTGAAACTGTCTATTTTAACTTACCCAAACGCTGAGTAATGCAAAGCGGTATCTCCATCGTCATCTGACACTTCCAAATTCACTCCAGCTGCAATCAACAATACCACGATTTCGATATGACCTTGATGAGCTGCGACTTGTAAAGGTGTTTTTCCGCTGCTCTTGTGGTTAAGCTGAAATTCATATTAAATATTGGTTTTGGTTTAATTTTCCAGCTCACTAAACTCCAACCTCCTACAAATACTGTAGTCGTTTCGTTAGTACCTCATTCTAAAAGATTAGTCATCATAACAGAGTCAGGATGATAACGCAGTGTTTTTTAATCATTGGGACACTCAAACAAACATAATTACGGAATTTAAAATAATATAATCGGTACACATACCCTATCTTTCATTTTTGGCAACATTTTCTTGACAGTTTCTACTCGTCCCTGAGCTGCTTCCTTGATAAAACGTTCTACCGTGTAAGATGTATCCGCTGACATATCATCTAAGAAATGAGATAGCATTGACGACATTGGATCCTGACCTGTAAATTCAAGCAAACATTTTAAAGAGTCCACCTTAAAGGAAAGAAGTTTACTGATAGTAAGTACAGTTTTAGAATTTAATTTTTCACGTACTAAGCGAGTCTTCACGGCGGTTCGCATTGGCATACATGGAGTTATCAGAGTTAAATCTGTCGCATGGAACTAGTCTAACAGCCAATGGGTTCATTGTCCAAACAGAAGCCCCAAAATTGATTCGCAAATCATTGTCAGCATAGACTTTGACAATTGTCCCAGTTTTTCCCAAGATTTCTTTCATTACCTTGAAAATCAAACAAATTGTGCATGCATGATATTCTGCAATTTTTCATTTACACATTTGTAACACGCACACAGTTGGCTACAATAATAAGCAAAACGGATTTGTATTTTTACAACTTGGTATAATATGCTTTCCTTACATCGACCCATTCTCCATGACCTTTCTGAAGGTCCCTGACTTTAGAAAAGTCGTTAATGACTTGAACAACATCACCAATACAGTAAGTCGTGTTTTTAATAACTGATGCCGGATTAAAAGTCCATCTAATTCCAGACTCATACTGAACCCTTATATCTCCTTTGTCTGTAACCCTATGTACGGTTCCAACCTTTCCGATGAACTAAAAGTAGGAAATAAAATTATTATGAAGTACTTACGTGTAAAGTCAAACTTTAAAAATAATTCATAGATTTACTTACATCTGCCATTCTAGGATTCCACCCACCATGGCCATCTTGCATTTCTTTTAGTTTGGCAAGATCTTGAACTACTTGTACCTTATCTCCTACGCTAAAGTTATAGGAGCTCTGAGATTTACTTGAAATACTTTTAGCAGCAGTCGAAGCACTAGACCTATTTATTGTCGAGCCTGGCATTCCTGCAAATAAGATTACGTTTTAAAATTCATTTTCAAGTAAATGGAAAGCAAATTAAAAAATTAATGTTAATGAAGGGTTCATACCTAAAACTGGAAGGTGATCAACGTAGTACGATCCCGCAGATGACGCCTGTACACATTTTAGATCTACTTTTCCTTTATGTCCCAATCTATACACATTTGTTGATCCTGAACTCCATATTACATTAGCTACTGACCGACCAGATTCATGATCCCATCCACGTATATCCACAACACGTCCAACTTTTCCTGTTTAAAAAAAATGCTTATCATACGAGCGATGGAAATGCAAATTCACAATAAACGACTGTCTGAAGTTTTTACCATCTCCATCTTGATTTCCCCAATCCCAGTCTGGTCCTCTTATTACTCTGGCACCAGCAAATATACCTCTGGAAACAATTTTAGGACTGTCTAGTCGAGGTGGTAAATCCATACTGGAATAAATTAAGAAATCATTTACGTAGAAATTAGAATCTCACCAAAGCCTCATTCCGTTATATTCGTGTATCTGTCATATTATGTGCAATTACCCATGGGTAGAAGGGGAGTCATATCTTCTAAATGGATGAGATAAGTCGTGTGTATCATTCATGTAGCAAACAGTACACAAATCAAAGTCGAAGCAGCGAACACATTTCCATAACATGCCAAAAATGCCATGATCTTTGCATCCATCACAAATTACATTGGGATGTCTAACTCCTGTTAATTTAAAAAAAATCCCCGTCATTAAATTGTCATTAGCGATTTTGAAATTGCACTAAAAAATAATACAAATGAGATGAATTAAATGCGCATCCCATTCTTCTGTAGATTCTCTTACCCGCAGGACCGTTATCAAACAGCCTTAAATCATACGCCTCCTGGTAACCTACACGGTAGTTGGTCCTCGATCCCATATCCTATATCATATAAGTATATTGCATATTACGATAGATCTCGTCTAATATATATCTAATATCTATCTAATATCTATTCCAGGTGAGGAAATATTATAGGGCAGCTCACCCATTGTACAACAACTGTTTTATCAGGACTCGAGGTTGAGCCTGGTCGCCCAACCTCCACCACAGTTCCAACATGTCCCTCACCATTGTCCTATGATAAAAAATATATTTTTTATACATGCTATGCTTAACCTTCCTCTCAAAGGAGTTCTTGCTCAAATTAGTAAATCACGAATAAGTTTCATGCGTTAGGTTATGATTTACCTGATTTCCCCATTTCCAATCGGGACCCCGTACAACACGAACTCCTACTTCGAGCATCTTTATTTATCCGAATTTTCGACAATGATACAACGAAAGAACGTCATTCATCTTCCTTGAAACTCTGTGAAATAAATTTAAAAAAAATCTTTTATGGGCGACAATTAAAATCATAGTATTGTAAACTCAAGTATAAACAGTGCATTATGTTCAGTAAGATTTACAAATAACATCATTAAGACATTTAACACAAAGAATTCTGAGTTACGTGAATTTGTAACAAGCCGTTTAGCCTGTAAACCATACTTTTTATCTTTGTTTAGACTAAATTGTAACGTCTTCTTTACTGTTACTAGTTACTATATGGCTTTCCATTTTCATAGGAGCGTTTCACATCATCAATATCAATACGCAGTACAAACCGCAAAGGTATTGTATTAAAGGATTTTTCTTACTGTTCAAAAGTGATTTCCATTTACTATCTTTTTTCAATTATTATATATCTACCTCTGACTATGAATCTGGCTTTGCTACATGATTAAGGATAACGTTATCTGTGCATCAGATTAAAGAAAAAACGACAATTTCCTATTGCTTATATTTCCTTTTGCTTCCGTGCTTTATCCTCTGTTCTTAGAAGTTTTATTACATGCCTTTTTAGTTAATTTGGCATCACACAATCAGCTATCATGTACACAATTTGTGCCTAGTGAAGTTGAAAACCAAGCAATATTTGTCTTACCAACAAAAGAATTTTTAAGAGAATTTCGAATTTACTAAAACCCAGTCACCAGTCGCAGTTCGTTGCGTTGTACGACTCTCACCATCCCTAAAATCTCACACAAACCGATTCCCAATTCCAATCTATAGGAACGGTTAAACTATTCTAATATGATTCTTTCCGCTCATTACCGAACTGCTGCGAGTGCTGCGTTAGGATTTGCGATGCAACTAACTCTGACTCTCTCACTCATTTCAAACGAGAAGTTTGTGTACGCCCTCGCAATCACCTCATCTCGTTCACTACTATTCACTAAAATTGTCAATGCTACCAATAATTACAAATACTATTGTAAAAGCACCTGAGAGAGGTAGAAATGCATGAACGATGCTGAATAAGGATTGGGTTGTTTAAATTCACCTTATACACGATATAGTGCAGCGTTTTCTGCCTATTCACACTTGGTTTACGTCAACCGGCGAGTGCCAAACTGTTACTGCTACTCGATTACCAGCTCATTAATAATTTCAATTACCTGTCCATTATTTCTCTACCCATTGACTGTACCCCATTTCAACAGAGGCTTAAAGCTAGCCAACAAATTTATAACAAAATGAATTCTTGTTGCCGATAATAGAATGTAAATTTTTTTACACGCTACAGCAGATGCAGATGGGAGATCCAAATCTGAGCTGAGCAGAACTACATGTAATAACATAACACCAGACCAGAGACCAGCATGCAAGATTAGTACTGAGCTGGTCAACTATATGGTTTAAGCTTATGATTATGGTTTAGTACTTTTGCATACGGTTCAAATGAAGAAGTTGGAAGCACCAAAAATACAGGTAACGCATCATATCATATCGCAGGTACTGCTGCAGCCTAGCCTAGATTACCTGTATGTTGGCAATGTTAACAAAAAATACTAAAAACAGAAGCAGAAGCAAGAGTCGTGCACAAGCTTGTATCATCGCCATCATCATTATTATCATCATCATATCATGCAAAACACGTTCTTGTAGTTCTACACAGTATAATACAAGAAGTAACAACAACCAACCAGAAGTAATGTACATAAAAACATGCACAATATCGTCTAGAACTAAGATTTACATGTGTTTGCCTAGTAGGAGGAAAAGTTATGCCTTCAATTTCAATTTTTAAGCAAAAACTGTGTACATTTTAATGCAATGAAAATCGCATTTGATTTCATGCCCGTACACCATATCAGCAGTTTTGTTTCAAGTGGCGCCTACTCCTCTGACTCCTCTCCCTATCAGGATCACAACAGTATGAAAATGAAGCAAGCAATTAACTTTTTGTATAATTATAACCTCCTACTCCATTTAAACCATGCATGAAATCCACTTACAAAAATCATGAAATATCTGTATAGCAGGATATTTGTATAATGTGCGTGCATACATATGTGATATGAGCCGAGCGCATCAATTTCTGCTGGTTTACGGCAAGGCAAGTTAATATTTCACAAACTCTGACTACTTTACTTTTACTTCACTCTGAATATTCTTATGACATTCACTCAAACTTTACAATTAAGCTGGTTTCATTCCACCACTCACTCTTCTGCAAGATATACCTATAAGGATGTACATCAGACATCAGCAAATGTTTGTATGATTGTCAACTGTGATTGCATTCACCTTTAGTCATGCTACCAAATGATGCCGCTGCTGTTTATGACTTGATTTGATTTTGATTATACGTTTAACATTGGGAAAATTATGGAACCATGGATTGATATGATTAGGGTAAAATGGAATTCTAAGAGGCGCAACTCTGCATGCAGGCGTTTAATGTATTTAATGACATAAATCACAACTCATTCATAATACAGCAGTGCATGTAGTCTATGATAAAATGAAATGCTGTTGATATCTTCATGATGTTACGTATACGTACTTTCGCTTACGTACCTGCTGATGATGATACTACGGGCAATATGATATTGTTTGGACTCCAACACGTGGAAAATCATTATCAGTCGGTAACGAATGCATAATGAGTTAGAAATTGAAAGTGCACAATAAGTTTGGTATTTTTAGTACATCAACTCCTACTCCCAACAATGATGCCACAAAATATTATGAGTATATAATTTGTCGCAATGTAATATAAGCTAATAAATGTAACTACGGATGCGATGCAAAGGTAAGTTAAATCATATGGCCATATTGAATCGCAAGCTTTCAAATTCCAATATTCTTTTATATATTTTTCTACCGCAACCTTTTTGCTAACGAACATGAACAAACTATATATGAACATGTACGGAATGGGTGGGTTGTTTTACAAGCGAAGGAAATATGCGAGAATGGCAAATACACAGTAGACGCTGCAATTTGATGACTACGGTTTCAAGCCTGCCATCCTTTAAAATACTCATAAAAGCACAATACAATCTCTTCTGAAATTGGAACGGATTTGACGATCTGCCCCTGCTCAACCCTCAACTATATTGTAATTCATTGGTATTTTGACGTTTTCATTCAAACCTGTGACGGTTATCACATCATAACATACTTAAACGTCAGAATTAATCATTGTGCACTACAGTTTATGACGCTCACTATTCATAATTTGTGCATGGTGAAGGTATGCACTATGCAGGCACAAAAGTGTATGCAAGTAAGTAGTAAACTTTCCATTGTGCACCTTGCGTCCTAACATAATTAGCATAAAAGCATCTAAAAATTCACTAGACAAACATTACAAAACCTCTAACCTACTACATTATCTAGTTTATTTTAATGGCAGAACTAACTAACTCTTTAACTTTAGAATAATAATAGTAATATGGTGGTGTCCATTTCACTGTCCGCATTGTCAACATAAATGTTAAAAAAGCGATAGTCATTTTCGACAGGTATGCAAGCTATCACCTCTTTAGAAAATCTCTTATATTCTAGAATGGTATATACTAATCGCTTTCTAGCACACGACACACATTAGTCATTTTATTACATTGTCGTTACCTACAAGATGTTAAAAAATAGTATTAGTCATCCGGCAAACTGCGCAAGACGACGAAACACTTTACTTGATATATGCCTATGTTCTATTACTTAAAGTAAAGTATTCGGGTTAACGCAACACTGATACTACTGATAGATACACACAATCGTGCATATAATATGATTTGTGCACATTACAGTCAACATTCAACGTTGCACCAACCAGATTGTAATTTATCAAGCAAGGTTAGCTTATATAAACTATGAGTCTATCACACACCATCCTATTCTATATACATAGTAAAATGCACACACTGCGAGCCTTTATCATTATTATCAATGTGAACCAGTTTAAAATAATTCACTCACCTTGCTGCTGCTCTTGATGCATATTGTTTCAGATGGGCGTCTTGTACACTACAGCTACAAAAGCGACATGCTCTTCAATGCGTAGTGACTCTGCCGTAAAAAATCGTAAACTCTAAAATGCAACAATAAAAAAAAATATTCAATGTCATTTGCTACTGTTCTATTGACATTAACTTGCAACTATAGCTCTTTTAAATACACACCTTACTAACCACTCTGTAATCAGACTAGAGCTAGACTGGTATTTGCACTTACAACTAATGTGTCATATCTATTTTATATGCCATTAATTTGTGTTTGTATGCTCTTGATTTGCTTTACCCATGTAAAGTATATCCCTTCATGTATCGTTTTTATCAACTTGATAATGATAACAAAATGTTTGTACTAACTTTAACTAATTTTTGTACTACATCAAAATAAATCTGTAGCTATATTTACCCAACCTACTTAAATTGGATACGCATGTTTACAAAAATAGATACCTGTCACCTTTTGCTCTTTTATTTAAAAATTTGCTACATTATTATTGATAAGGCTGTTACTGCTTTTACTCGATTAAGGAAAAGAGGATTTGCACGGATGATGGCTTATGTTTACAATTGATGATGATGGTGTCGTAAAATTTTAAAACTTAAGTAATAGGATAGGGAATTCTAACCACGCCACAAAAAATTACACCATCCATGTATGCATGAAGAAACCAAATCCTTTTGGGACACATAAAATTGCTTTGATCTTATTCGAGCTACTCAAAAAGTTCAAGAATGGAATCAGATAAATAAGTGTTTTCTTATTACTTTTACTTATACATTAAAATGATTGCACGGAGAGGAGAGTGTAGCTGGTAGCCTGTGCAAATTAATATCCTAAATAAGTATACCGAGTGGATAGTTTCCTATTGTGGATAGTAAGCTAATTATGAATTTGAGTCATTACTACAGATATATGGTTTAGATTCCTACAAATTGAATGTAATAATTTAAATTCATTTTCAGCCTTTTCCGTATCGCTGTTTTTGTTTTTACAAAAATATTGAGCTTTCATAGAAGAGCATCATTATAACATAAAGTTCTGAAGCGTATTTTACCATCTTAAAACTAAATTAGAATAAGGTTTAAAAAAATAATCGATGTAAGTAGCTCAATTTTGTTGTAGCATTTACCGTTCTTATGTTGTCTTGATTTGGGCTGGAGTTTTTCTAATACTGGTAATAATGTGGTGCATTTACTTTCTTCTACTACTTGTACACACACACGCGACTTTTAGAATCTATAACGAGAACTGTACAATGACTGAAACACTGGTAATTTTACAATAACAACAAACTGGGTTCTCACCAGATTTATCCACCCATTAACACACAAAATACCTTGAGTTGTAGCACACTAAATCTAAATTTTGGCAGTTTTTAGCGTATAGCAACTTCTGTCTTGTCTCTCACGTCTTTTGTTTGTTGTAGCAACATGATAGTCTAAAAATACAAAATAAAAAACTTGGTTGGTTGCAGAAAGTAGTAGTAGTAGTGGTTTTTTTCGGTGAATTGCAAAAGCAATGACGATGATGATTGCAGTAGGGGTTTTTGATATTATTGTTGGATGACAATATTTTATATCCGTTCTGTTTTAGTCATCAACTAGATTTTGTTTCACCACCACCATCAAAGCACTAGCAACTAGGAATGATAATATACAATGTGCAGCACATCTCATTCCCATGTACTTAGTGTGCCCAAATACCTTTTGCATATATACATGTTCATGCATATTATATATACGTACGTGAGAGCGAGCGTAATGCATAGTACCTAGACTCACGAAAAGAACCTCTCTCAATTTCAGGACAAGAGGATACTTAGGACTTAGGAGAGAACCCACATTCTGTTTTGCTTATTGTAACAGCACAAAGAAACCCATGATATCATGCATACTATATTCAAGTAAACGCAAAATGTGTGCGTAACACACAGCATATATACATATGATTTTTCTCTATGTATCCTTCTTTAACCAATATCTCATTGCACACCACCACCATACCACACGAGCCAGATGAAACCAAAAGGAAAAACTTGTAACTTGTATAAAGCCATGTCACATCGCAGCCAAAGACCTCTTCTGCTGTGAGAAGTGTTTTGCAGTTATGCACTTAGCTCATGCTTGAAGTATTGGATGGATGGTCTCTTCAAACTACTAGAGAGCATTAGCCACTTCTCCGTCAGCGTTACCATTTGTTTCGTGTCCAGTCACAATCCCAATATACAAACTTGGCAACTTTTTTTTCATTTGTCAAACTGGTATGCAAAAAAGCCAAAATACCACAATGACAAATTCATTTTCAGGACACATACAAACTTGACAAAATGCATATACAACATTGACAAAACTTGAAATGCAAATATAACGTTACTAAAATTATAATTTCTTAGCTAATACCTATATAGGTAGAACATGCAAACCGCCTAAGTGACCACTGTTCAAACTTTCCGACGACCCATGTGGAAATTTTTGTTTACAATTAGAAAATAACAAGGTAGAACAGAAAATAGGGTGCAAATTATTCAACAAACATATGCATTGCATTTGCAAAAAGAAGTACAGGAAAGTAAATTGTCAAGCATTGTCATTGTGTACACACACGGTATAAGGAAGTGTTGTTAGACACATCATGCTTCATACAGTCGGTACAGAGTGTTAATGAATATTGGCATGCATGTATTCCAATATTCATTAAAAGTGTTTCATTACAACTTAGTATTTATTGAATATAGAATCGTTAGGATTGATATATCATATAATAAAATAATAAAATCGCTTATAATAAATAGTAAATTGTGTGACTCGCCATTTTGTCATTGTGGTTTAGTAAGATATTTTTATTTGTCAAACTTGTATATGAAATTTGTCAAACTTGTTTTATTTTTTATTTTTACGCAAATTTAACAACTTTTTCATATTTGTCAAAGTGACTATTTGCCATTGTGACTGGGAATCGTTACACATATTCATAACAGCATCAAAATCGGTACATTAAGCACATCCGGCAGCATTTTCGTTGCGAGAGTCTTTTGTTGGGAATGTTATGCTCAAATAAAGTAATGTTATATAAACATGAATATTTTTGGATTGTTTGATAATAAAATACGTCCAAATATTTTAGGCGGATAATGTCGATGCTCATTATTATAGATTGTGTTTTGTTTTTTTATGAAAGGATATGGTGTGGCCTGCTCTGCACTCTTTTGACTTTGCATAACATTCTTCGTCGCGTTAATCAATTGAGGAAAATGCAAATATGTTAAATAAAAATACTGAAGTATAAGAACCAATGCTACTGAATGGATTTAGTGTATGTTTATTTATTAATGTCCGGATACTCCGAAATATTACATTTCATGATTTCCGCCCTAAATAATGCTCTAGAAATTGCTGCCATAACTTCTCGTCTTAGTTCAATTGAATTTGGTACTGAATTGGGTCCTTTAGTTAGATATTCCGTGAGCATATTTACGAATAACTCCATTTCCTCCATTCTAGTTCTGATTGATGACTTTTGATCAGCTAAATCTACTGCTGTAGACACCGTTGTTGTGGTTGGGGTTGTTGAACTGGTGTCAGTATTCACATTTTCTGACGCATTCTCAATGGAGCTAGTTGCAGAGGTGTTGGATAGTCCATCTGTAAGTTGGAATCGTAAATAAATATTTGGTATTGTAATTCGAAAATGTTTTATCGTTAAATTAAAGAGAATTTATTAAATAGATTCGAACCTGCTTGAGTTGAGTGTAGTTGTTGGGTCGTGTCGCTGGTTGTTATTGCTCGAGAATCCGCGAATCCTGTGTTCATTGCCAGCACAAAGGAAGCAATGATGACTTTTGCTAGTAGTCCTATCATTGTATCGAATCCTGTAAATTAGGCGAACTGACAGAGAGGATTTGAAAGATGATTGATAATGTTCAACGAAGACTATTTAGTAATGAAAATCCCAATTACTTTGTCATATAAAATCTTAGCTTCGTTTAATGTTATGTAATTTGTGTTGCATAATCAAAATCGCTGTTGCAAGTAATTAAATTTTATTGCACAGTTCATGCGCGTGTCAATAAAAAAATAATATAAATGATTTCGATGGACGATTATGTAAGTTATACAAAATGTAACAAGAACACGATATCAAAACATGGTCCACCTACACGAAATTTATGTGTCAATGAAGTGAAGAAAAGTGTAGGGACGAAATGGAAAAAGTAGATGCTTCAAAAGCTAATAGTCTTAGCCTTAATAGTCGGAATTCATGGAAAGCGAACTTAACGGTGAAGACGGAAACGTCACATTTTGACTCCCGCGATCAGAGTGCAAAAGCTTAAGCTCCTTATCCTATCGCTCTTTTATCATTCCCTCAAACATACATTTTCATTCGTTCATATAATACGCATTGCATACCCTTCCTCTGTTCAATTTATCAAACTATAAACCTACTCGTAAACGTTTTGCTCTGTACTGCAATCACATGGGAGATGCAAATGGTTCCCATCATTATACGTCCCCGTCTGTGCACCCCTTAAAACATTCAAAAATGCATTCAATATTGCATTGCATCCGTCATTCATTACAATTATGGCTCATTTGCTGCTAGTCAAAACTTTATTCGACTTACACTGAAGTCATGCAAGTCGATATATTCATGGAATCACTTCACACTTTGAAAATTGAATGCAATCAGCAGACTTCTTACTGTACTTATCCTCCGTATCCACATTTTGCCCCATCCATGCCAAATCAATGTGAATATTCACAAGCAAAACTATGAATGCTTAAGAAAAATGGAATGGCTTTCATGATGATATGATGAAGCATTGTTACTGTTTACGTATTGACATTATTGACAATATTTGCACACATAAGCTGTAAAAGTTACATTTGGCTAGAGGTGACAGGCTTATCAAAGCTTGCATTACATAGTATAATTTAACTTAACTGTAATCCTACGTCAAATTTTACTTCGAATAGTCAAGTGAATGCTGACTTCTAGCCCGATACACTCAACTGGAGACGGGAGCCTTTTCTGTTGATGTACATCCTCTTCTATTTGAACCAGAAAGTGGGTTCTCTTTTTATATTGACTAACAGCAGCTATTTTTCATTGTCCCTTGCCTGCGAACGAAATGTTCTAGTTGATGTTCGTATTCAGATGTTGAATGAAGCTGCTAGGAAGCATCATGCAAAGACCGAAAAAGGAAGGAGATCTGAGTCCCTTAAAATTATATGACTTTTGCTTTCGTCTCATAACCAGGGATATTATAAAAGAGTAGTCATTGGGATATGCCCCATTT
>JAANSM010001782.1:0-17102 GCA_036850725.1 Orchesella villosa
AGGAAAATGCCTAAAATCCCAATTATTTTTATTATTTTTGGATTGATCAACATAAAAATAATCTATTTTAACCAAAAAAAACTCAAAAAATAAATAAACCTATTTTTTATACAAAAAAGCTGTTCCAAAACCATACAAAAAAAATAATATTATTACTATAATTTCTTTTGACATTGACACTGGTTGGTCCTAACACTGTTGACGTATTAAATCACCTTCATCCATGTCATCTCCACCAAACCAAGTCGCAATTCCTAATCCTAACACGACTCTCCACAACCTCGAAGACAATGCCTACCTCCAATCCCTCAGCCCTTCCACAATCTTCCTTCACGACGGGGTCCTCCGTTCCATCAACCTCAAAAGCCTTAAAGACTTTGAGCAACATTCCCCTTACCAAGATGCCCTCAAACTTTCCTTCATCAACCAAATGGAAGAGCTCATGTCCATCACCTCCAACAACGTGGATGAGCTCTCCCGCAAGATAATCAAGTTGTCCACCTTGCACGTCCAAGGCATAGCTTTACACCACCGCTACCAATGGCACGCTCTCAAAACGGCGTGGAAATGGAGGTATTCACACGCCCAAGAGAAAATAGAGAAGGATAAAGACTCTTCTTCTTCCAGCCTCCAGTCCCAATCACAATCTCAAAGTGAAGGAAGTGAGTCATCCGATAACACCTCCACAGAACCAGGTGGAGGCGCCGGCGGCCTAGGTTTCAAGCTCAGTTTATGCCTCCTCGTCCCCATGCTTGAAGCATATGCCCAGCAAAACAGTCAAGTGGCCTTGACAGCCATGAACCTCATCTTCCAAGAGCTTATCAACGTCCCCGTCATGAGCCTCAACCAGGAGAACTCTTGCGCCTTGGAAAAACTCGAAGATTTACTTGCTCAATGGTCTACCAAAAAGAATGATGATGATGGTGGTGGTGTTTCAAGTTCCAATCCTGCCTTCAAAATCTCCGGTCCCTCAGCAATGGTCGCTTTAGCTTGTGCTCGTGGAGTGATTTCATCCTTTGCCAAAACCGTGCTGATGCTAGAAAACGTGGAGAATCCGAGTAGAGTTATGTTGCCAGTTGCCCCCATTTTGAGGAAGTTGGGAGATGTCCGGATCAAAATTGGAAAGCCGTGTGCTCTTCAAAATGACAAGTATTTGATGACGTGGCCTTATGATGATAGGCTGGTGGCGGATTCCATCGCTTTTCATAAGGAGATGGGGAGTACATCGCATAAATTATTGGAATTCACTCAGGTCAACAGTGGATTCAGATTTAATGCAAACTACAAACGGGACTACTGCGACCACACAAAATCAACCAGCAGTGGATAGCCCTAGAGTCAATAGAGCTAATGCAAATGCTCCAGGTTCTTCAGCAAGCCAAAGTCAAGATGATGCCGGAAAACGTTTTGTGGCTACGAATGGACATTTTCTTTTTGTTACTGGGGAGAATGGCAAAGGGATTGCGAAAATTGGAACGGGATTGAGAGGAACTCTCCAAGGTTGGGTTTACCATAATAATGTCGAGCTCAACTGTGGTTTTCTGACTTATGCGGATGGGATTCTGATCTCCAGGTAAAAAATATTCAATTTTATCATTTAAATTGTATGCATGGGTAAAGATTAAAATATCTATTCAACTTTTTTATTTCCAGGCCTTTTGAGCTGGACGCAAATGACCAGTTTATCGACGGAAAAGCCATTCTCGGGGTAACACTAAATACCACCACATTAAAACCAGATAAGCTCATTTTGATGGAGCCAGTGGCGGAATTAGCTCAGCCTTTAATAACCTTGGGACTGACGTCAGACGGCTCTTCCATATTTTTCATTCGGGCTGAACTCCCTAATGACAATAGTAGTGCAAATTCCTCTGGAAGTCAAGGCCAAAGTCAAAATCAAACCAATTCTGAAAACACTGAGAGAGCAGGATCATCTTCATCCTCACCCGCTTCTTCATCCACGCCTTCCCAACCAACTATAAATATCTGGATGGATGTGCTCCGAATTGTTGAGCCTTCAGATTCAATCTATGCTCAAGCCCTCCCAAAAACAACAAAAGTCCCTCTTGTTCGGCAAGAGGAGGTAAATGACAGTACCACCGACAAAGCGGGGTCCTCAGATGGGCGTGTTATTCGGAAAACTCGCTCAGTTCGGATCAACAGTAAGTTTTTCAATTGTATTTTTGTTTAGAAAAAGTGTTAATTTTAGTTGTCAACTTGTCAATCAAGTCAAATCTCACTTTCCCCCAGATACAAATTCACCACCACATCCTCCTCCTCTTCCTCCGAACACAGCAAACCAACCAACCTCTGGAGGAGGAGGTCTTCCTCATCCCCTCAACTATGAGACCCTCAACACAAGCCTCAACCTCAACTTAAAACAGCTCCAAACCGCCCTCTACTTCACGTGCGGTAACTACTTGACCATCATCTCGAGCAACAATGCCCAACTCTTCTTCCCCCCTCCAATCGGCCCACCATCATCAATAGCCTCCTCCACAATGCGACAATACGCTCCCGTCCTCTCCTCCTCTTGCCCTAAAGCGATTGGAACACAGATCCATCTCTGCATGAACGGCGGCTCTCCTCTCTTTTCCAAACAAGATTTTCTCAACTTGTCTCCCGACTCTTCCTTCTTTCACGGCGCCGTGATTCCCGAATCTGGGGCAACTTACGATCCTGTAAACAACCTCATTTGGACTGTGAATGGGAGTTTTGTAGATTCCTGGAAGAATCCTGGGTATATTCCTCCCTGGAAACAGAATCAGATATTAATGACGACGGCCAATGTAGAGGAGGATATCTCCTCTTCACCTTCATCACCTAATGCGGATGTGAAAACGGTGATAAATGTGATGGTCCGACATATGGGGATTATGGCGAATCATTTTCTGTTGGGGGATAAGGACGCTAGTATTGGGTTTAGTGGGAACGTATTGAAAACGCTGATTGAGCTGATATTCAAATATCAAAGGGATTTTGAAGGGCCTGAGCTCACCTCCATATTTTTGACGCTCCAGGCAATTGTCTCACAGCTCAAGGGACTCGAACAGGAGTCGGATTTATATAAGAAGTTGTATGATGTGCAAGTCATGATTTTGTGCTTTTTGAATGACTCTGTTTCCCATGTGAAATTCACGTAAGTTTTAAGAATACGTAAATACGTAGGTTCCTCCGACTCAGAAGAAGTAGATCATATGAAACGTAATTCTACTCGGTTTAGTTCCACGATGCCGGTTTATAAAGAAGCCTGTAAGCTCTTCGCAATGGCCTACGACTTCCTTTACACCAGCCCCCAATCCCGTAACGACTTTTTCCTCGAGCTCTACGACTTCTTGGAACAAAATGATGACCAAATAAGCAGCACGAGAGCAAGTCTCATGATGCTCGAAGACGCTATTCTCTCCCACTTTTCGGAGTCCCTCAACAACCACGGATTGAAGTATGAGGAAGGGGTGAAGTGGGTGGTAGAGGCGCCTTGGATTATGAAAATAATTCAGAGTTCAAACACAGAGATTGCAACCACCTTAGGGAAAATGGAGGAAAATGGGTTTTTAGCTGGAGAAATCCTTCATATTACTTCGAATCTTCCGGTAAAATAAAAATGATTCATTGAAAATGAAGAGAATCATTTTAATTTGAAATAAACAATGAAAATTGGATGTGGTTTCAATTTTTGTATATTTTCAGATGGTCTCAGTCTCCACCTCTTATATTGACTCAGTTGTCAACTTCTTCCTTCGTTGTTTAGTAGTTCACGCCTCAGAACTTCCTATGAACGTGGTGGACTCAGCCATCGAGGTCTTCCGAGAAGTTCTAAAAGCTGGACCAATACTTGTAGAAACTTGCTTAGAAATTCTCTCCACCGTGGACACAATAAACTTGGCAATATACAACTGTACAGAAGCCATTCTGAAATCGTCCCTTCTTGGCCATGGGATTTGTCAAATATTGGGCTTGCTCAGTTTGGAAACGACGGGATTAAGACCTATTCTGGATGAGTTGACAGAGGAGTGTATCCAGCTTACTGTTTCGTTGTCGTTCGTAAGTTCATTTTAATTTCAATAATTAAAAACGTTCTTGATTTTAATTTTTAAATTGATCACAATTAATTACTTTTTAGCTGGCTGACAAGCTAAATCCCACTAACCCTCTGACCTCCTCTGAAAACTTGGGAAACGACTGGGCCTCCAAAATCCGTCTCCCTTCCCCCTGGAACAACAAGCGATTCCACGAGTCACCTCACCCCGTTCGAGAAAGCTTCCGCGCCAAAGAAACCATCACAATCCCAGAAGCCCGTCAACTCCTCATAAAATTCAGTCCTCAATCCGCCACCCAATATGACTACGACCGGCTCATATTTCACTCTGCTGCTACCAAAAAGATTTCTGAATTCGGGGGAAATTATTTTGGCTACGGAAACCGCTTCTTCTCTGGACCCGGGTGGCCAAGAAGCCTCCTCAAAGTTGATGGGAATAATTTATCCTACTCCTTCGAAATGAAGAGTGGACGAGAGCACAATGTTCCAGACAAAGCTCTTTATGGTTTCGCTTTCACCATCTACCCCATCTTTGACTGCTCCGACCTCCAAAAACCTTCACGAAATGATGATGATTCTGACCCCGACTCACTTTCTCCTATTGCCCCAGGCTTCACCACGATGACAGCCCTTCACTGTATCGACGTTATCCAAAACATTTCCCGTGTTCTCCTCCAAGGCGCCCCTCCAACCCAAGACGAAAAGAAGACCAACATCCTCCTAGAAAACCGGCTTGTTTCCTTCTTAAAATGGCCCATTTCAAAAGATCTTCCCCCATATGAAAGGAAATTCCATTCGGAACTCCTCTCCAAAGTGAAAAAGGCTGTGGGAGTCCCTCCCCTCCAAATGCGGTTGAGCATCATCGAAAAAATGAGAGCTTCTGACCTTGAAGAATTGTATTTCCAATGTTGTCTTCAGCACATTGGAACAAATCCCTATTTAAACTCGGAAACAAATGGTTTTAGGATGTGAATCCGTTTGGAATAGTGAGCCAACGAGGGACATTATAAGAGAAATATTTCGAAATGTTGACTCAATGTTTAGGAGGATAATTGCTTTTTATGAAATGGAAAAAATGCTTTGTCAAGAGATTGAAGAGATTTCTAATAATACGAAAGAAATTGGGGAAGCTTTTTTCAGCGATTCGACATTCTTGGAGAATCCAACGGAGGTGCAGACTCTGGCGTGGATTTGTTATCTGGAATATGATAAAGATAACCCGATGAATCTTATCAATGACGTGACTGCGATGGTCAACGCGTTATCAGCGGATGGTTCTGCGCCTTCTTTAACAAGAACGGATGAGCTTATTGAAGAAACTCACCTGAAATGTAGGTATCTTCTTGCTGCAACTCCGGATTTTAGTTTACAAAATGTTGGATTTAGTTACATTTTCCCCACAATTAAAATGACGATGGAGAGACTACATGACGTTCACTCCTTCATTTCTTCCCATATGTTTGCTCAAAATGCGAATATCAGTTCGTTTATTGAGGCGAGGAGGAGCAGGAGGGAGAGGGCTGGAGATAGGATTAAAGGATTGGATATTTTACACAAAGTGCTGGAATGCTCGAGTCCTACGTCAGCGCTGTTGATTGTGAGTGCGATTTTGCTTCAGAGTGGACCAAGGCTCAAAGATATTTGGTGTAGTGGGTTGGAGAAGGAGGTGATTAAGATTTTTGGGGAGGTGATGAGAACAGCGGTGGGGATTGCGGAGAAGAATCCGTTGCTGCATAGATACACCATTGCACTCTTAAGTGTTACTGCATATGACAGGTAACAATTTAGCCATCCTAGCGTACGTACAATCTACTCGTTCGAATAAATATTTTATAATAAAATTATAATTTCTGTCGACGTGTAACTCCCTCGTTTTACAGAACTGATGAAGAAAACCTCGTTGAAAGTGGATTGGTCGGATTACTAGACCAACTTTGTGCTTATCAAACAGGTCATTTGACACCCATGTTCCAGCTAGGTAATGCCTCCTCCTCTCCTCCATCCTCCTCATTCCCAGAAGCAGCTTTAACTACCCAAAATAAAGCTTCCACCTTAGCCTGGGCTGCGTTTCAAGTTCTCGCAAGTCAATGTGCTTCATGGGAAAGATCATCTTCATCATCATCCTCTTCACCCACTAAGCTAAGGCCATTCTTTGCTCTAGCAAACTACTATTATGAAGGAGGGTCAGAATGGGACGAACCAGAACACCGGGAACTCCCCCTCCAAATCTCGATGAATGTTACAAACCACCTCGCAAGGGCTGCCGCCCTCGCTGCCTTATCCAGCACTCAAGATGATCAGCTATCATCTTCATCATCACCATCTTCAACGTCATCTTGTTCACCAAGTTTGGCTGTAGCAATCCAAGACGTTTTGGATCTCCTCAATAATTTACGGAGCTACAAAATAGGGAAAGCCATTCTCAAGCAAGGACCTTGTATCAGTAGGCTCCTTGGCTTACTCCAAGACTCGAGACTGTCTCCTCGACTTGTCCTAACTATTCTTAAGCTCCTCCACACCGCATTACCTCTTGTGGACAACTTGGACGCAGGTAATTTCAAGCAGATTGTTATCAGGAACAAGATAAGTGGTTTTGGAACTGGAGGAATCAATTCTTTCTGGAGTATTATTGAGTCCACGCCTTATACCCAAGTTGCTAGCATGTTGCTAATGAAATTGGCTGATTATCTTGTGAGTGGAAGCAGTTTTCAATCGTCGATAAGGTTGGGGAATAATGAGACGTCTAAAGGACATGGTGGCTGTCAACCTGCAACTGGAAACCCCAACCAAGGAACTATGATGGGGCTTATTGACCCAAAATTTGATAAAATGGAAGTTTGGGTTCATAAATCTTCAGATCAAAACACGAGTTCATTGATAAGACAATTGTTTGTTGATACGGCGAGGCAAGATTTACGCCCCAGTCGAGGAAGTTTGAATGAGTTGGAAGCCGAAATGGGAAGTAATGGCAAAGTACTTCTTTATACGGAGGAGTCTTCTTTGGCGGAAAGAAAAGCGTTGAGAATAAGTCAGCTGGGACATCTTGTAACGCTTCTTCCTGTGGGGTTTTCGAGGTCGGCTTCCAGTTATGGAGGTGGCAACCATTCAGCAAGTCTCAACGCCTCGTCTCGTGCCACCGCAGATATTTTGTGTAAAGATAGGAATTCTGAGTTGAGTTCGTGGGACCAGACAAGGCCCTTTTTGAGTGGGCACGTTGCTGAGAATTTGGCTTCTGAAATTGTCCAGTTGATAACAGCTTTGTTGAGCAGTTCTTCGTCTTCAAGGAAGGAAGGGAGGGGAAAGGAATCTTCTGGATCGAGAATTGTCTGGGAGGAGCTCAAGAGGAAATGTGTTGACGAAAACGGGAAGCAGTAGTAGCATTTCTACTGCCGCTTCGGATAATATTTCTATTAATAATCCGGATTCTACTGGTTCAGATAATCATTTGGCGTCGACAACTTCTTCTCAAAGGACGGCGTGGAGTGGAGCAGTTGAGCAAGTGATTTCGGCGGCGTTGAAGCTTCTACCGAGGTTGGTTTCTGTGCAGAATCCAACGAGTGTCCACCTTGAGCCTTATGTCTACTCGGCGAGACTTGTCATTGCGACTTTAACAGTTTTGGGAGGGTTTACGGAGACGATAAGGCCTGGTTTGGAGGTTTGGCTTGTGGATGAGAGAAAAGAAGAGTTGGTAGAGGCGATTGAAGCCAATTGGGATGAGTGGGAATATAAAGTGACGAGAGCCAAAGTCATTTCCGTTTCTGAAACTTGTCCAACAGCTAAAGTGGAGGTGGTTGGACAAAAAGGACAAGCGAAAGCAGGTCTTGCTACGTCGGATACTCTCACAGTACCAATTTCTCGGCTGGTTCCAGCCCATTTTCAGAAAACGGGGGTGCCAAACCTTCCATCTCTCTCGAGATTGGCTCAGACGGATCTAGCAACTTTTTTGAAAACTTTGTTGGTTACAACTGGGAATAATTTTAGTAAAGGAACAACAAATGGGGCAAATGGAGAGAAGGATTTCCCCTTAAAAAAGCCTTTACCTACCTTAAGCCAAATAGTTTCCAATGCGAATAATGGAAGCAACTCCTCTGAATCCCGGGCAATTGCTCAAGCCATGATGATAGTAAGATTGATGGCAGAAATAAGAACGAAAGCAATGCAAGTGCTTCACCTTTGGCTCAAGAGGAAAGAATTTTCTGACATTTTTCTTGGAATCGGAAGTGAATCCCAATTCCAGCGAAAGTTTGGCTCTGAAGTTCTAGAAGCCACGGAAAATCTCAAAGAGCTGAGCAAAGCTTGCATCCCCTCTCACAAAACACCCAGTTTAGAAACCCAAGTTTCAATGATGCGGCTCCTCTACCGAGACTGTACTAAGCCACCTCGCCTCCCCCTCACAACAGATAAGGTTACCACCGAAGGCCTCAAATGGGACATGGCTCGTCCCTTCCCAAAAATCAAGAACACCGTCTTCTCCTCCGTTTTCAACACTCTTGTTTACACTGGAGATTACAACGTTTCAGGAGGTCATCCTCGAGGTCTTTGCCTATTTGGAAATGGGGCAATCCCACCTCAAGGATTTTACTGGGAGGCAACAATCGTCAGCATGGAGGATCTTGGTCAACACGCTGATCTCATGGTAGTTCCTCCTTTATCCATTGGGTTTTCACCTTCACCTTCAGGAACAGGGCCAAGTTCCAACGACATTTGGAAGTATCCTTCAGGAACCATCATGTTTCAGAGTTTGGGACGAGTTATTCATTTCAAAACGCAGGATCCTGGGAGCTGGCTTACAACAAGATTAGATCTTGATCCTGAAACTGGTTTTCGGGTTAAGGCTGGAGATACAATAGGAATTGGGTGGGAGAAGAGCTCAACATCACCACCACCATCGGCAACAGGAGGTGGTGGGCCATCATCATCAGCCAGAACAGCAACGCGAGCTTTGAGAACAGCCGCCCGAAATCCTTCAGTAGCTGTTGTTACCCCTACTATCCCAGATAACACCGCAATTATCTCCATGATAAGACGAGGTGGGAGGGCTAGAAGTACTAACCAAGTGAATGTAGATAATTCACCTGGAGGTGGGAGTGGAAATAACTCCGGACTAAGAGCGAGAGGGAACATATTTTTTACTTTAAATGGGAGAAGACTTCCGAACATTGTGGAACAAAATAATAACAGCGATTTACATCCCATTCTTCACATTCAAAAGAGGCTCATGGTCGTCCACACTAATTTGGGGGAGAAGCCGTTTCTCTTCGCAGAAGCTAATCAGAAGCCAGGAGGAACAGGAGCTAAAGCACATGGACAGCAGGAAACAACTTCCATACCTGTAGCTATCGTCCGCCCACACAGTTCACCAGGCCCACAAGCAAGAGTAACTTCAACAGATACAGGCACTTCAAATGCGGATGTTCTTCTCCGTCGCGTTTCTGACTCGCTTCAAGATCTCAACCTTGTTTTCAACATTCATTTGAGTGAGCTTGATTCTGAGCAGGAGCTCAATATTCAGCATTACAGCGGAAGCGGAAGTAACAGCACCGTTTCTGATCATGATCACAGTCGAGATGGAATAGAGGTGATGGAGTGGCAAGATGCTAATGCTGCTGTAGCTGTAGCTATCGCTGTTGTGGAAGACAACGAAGGGGATATTGATGATGACGGTGGAATAACTGATGATGAAGACGATAATGATTTGGAGGAGGATATTGATTCAAATGTTAGTGCTCTAAGTGAACCAAATATAGGTGGTAGAGGTGGAGGTGCAAGGCGTAGGGCTCAGCGAGGAGCAAGGGGGGTTTTACCACCCTCACCCATTTCAGGAGCTAGTGCCAGCGGGAGTAGTGTCACGGTGAGGATTGCAGCTCCAGCACCAACGGAGCGACCTCCAACGAGAAGAGGATCAGGTGGGAAAATTGGGAGTGGAGGAGGCGGCGGAGGAAGAGCAACCAATAGCTTAACTACTTTAATGGGAGGAGGAACAACTCACAGTTCTTCTAAGCGAAATGAAATAATTGGGAAGGGAAAGCAAAAGGTTTCCGAGTACAATCCGACCAAGTGCCTTGACTATTTTATGGGAGGGAGTCCAACAACCTCCGTGAAAGTTTTTCAAGGGCCGCGTCGCTACGTTTGTTCCTGTTCCGGGCATATTCCTACTCCTCTAGATTATCTGCTTCTGGACAAGAATCAGCAGCTTCAGGATGAGAGGAGGGGTTCTGATTTGGACTCCCTTGATGGTTTTGAAGATGAGGAGGATGATGATATTCATTCTCTCCTTGTGAGGGCATGGGAAACTCAAGTTTTTCCAACGATTAGGAGAAGATTCCGTAACGAGTCGGAGAGGAGGGATGGGCTGGAGCAGATTAGGGGTGCTTTGCAACTTGGGATGATTGAGATTGCGAGGCAGACAGTAGAATTCTTGTATGAGGAAGGCGGAGGTGTTCCTCGGGACTTACATTTTCCTACGCTAGATGAAATCAGGGCGGAAGCTGTGAAGTGTACGGTGGATAAGGTGAAGGCAGGAATGAGTGTTGTGATAAGGCCATTACAAGATCAGATGAGTAGTAACGACAATTCCAATTCTGTACTACCGGCTTATGCCGTAACGGGAATGTTGAGGAGCTTTGGATTGGTTGGGGAAAGTCCTGGAAGTTGATTTGACACATGATTTGGTACTGGTTGAAACGTATATTGAGAGTGAGGGGGTTTTAGTGAGATTTTGGTATCCGGTTAGTAGTTTGGATAAGACGCAGAGTGGGAAGAAGCCGACGCTGAGCACGAACACTGTCAATATGTTTAAGTTGCACTCGTACGATATTCATATTATATCCTTACTTTACACTCTTCTTTCATCTACATTGTATATTATTTTTACTTGTTATTTTAAAGCACGTAAAGACGTTTAAATCACTCATATTTTATTACTTTTAGAAATCTAATCTCAATGGAATCTTCCCTTTGTCATTTGTACTCTCGAGCATGTTACCTCAGTATTGCTCAGCACTGCACCAAAAACATTTTCCTTTGTGAGCAAGAATCAATTGTTGAGAATGAGAGACTGAGAATTAGCTCTATTGCGGCTCAAATTGCACATGATTTTGATTTCGAGAGTGTTCAGGTATGGTTATACGACTTAAATAAATTGTTTCAAGTTAGTAATTTTTTTAAATAGCCTTAGATGCTAGACCACCATATTTTTCTTGTGTGGAAAAACTAATAAGTAGTCGTGTGTGATCTTATAGATATTATCGGATCAACTTCTCGCAAACTACCCTCCAACTCGGGACCTCTTCACTTTTAACCTCCAGTGCGAATCTCCCTCCTTGAAATTCATCACCGACTCTGGAAATCCATCCGTCCTCTTTTACAAGTAAAACTTTGCACTTTTATCCCAAAGTTTTCCACTTCTCCTTCTCATCCACTATAATGTAAACTTTATTCATGTTCCATTATTTATCCTTAGAGATCACGACCACCTCTCGAAAGCCTTGCGCTATAAAATCCGTGAGGCAAGCACCAACAAAGAAACTCCCGACTCTGTTGACGATCTTACAGCAAAATTCCTCAATATTTTACAACTCCCCGAAAAATTCCCAAACCACGAGCTCCACCATCGACAGAATAACTGATTTTGAAATCTCCCTTCCAAACTCTGCCTTCACTCTCATCTCTTTTAAAGGGCCACAATCCCCAAAATTCATGACAAACTTGGACAACACAATCCACCCTTGTCTCCACGTCTCTTCTTATGACAGTTCTGAAATATGTCGTCACCTCATGGCCTGCTATCCTCTTGAACCTCTCTCATCTGTTATGCACCGCTCAGCAACCTCAGAAGGAGGAGGCGCTCAAGTCATAAGCCACACTGTGCCCACCACAACCTCCAATGTTGTGAACAAAACTCTTCGTAAACGACACAATCGCTTTCCTCCCCTTCTCTGCCCTACTGAGAGGATCCACTGCTCCATTTCAGATCTAAACCTTACCGACGTCACCAGCGATATTCAAGGTCTCCCCAAAGAATTTCCTTTAGCTCTCCTCTACATTCAAGAGCTCGTCCAGGAGTTCCACCGGGAAGGAACTAGAGCTAACATTCTCAAATATCACCAATGCAGTAACTCGTCTCTTCGATTTTCTGGATCAGATTCAACTAGCACCCTCCGTTAAAGATTGGATATTTGCTCTAATAGCTGAGCTCACACGGGTCAAGAAAGACGACCAATTTTGGCGCCCATCTGCACCTGAGCGGATTTGCCGGAGTTGTACTCCCAACCGTCTCCTTCTAGAGCTTCTCCTCCTCTACGATAAGGAATCAGAACATACTCCTCAAAATCAAATTAATTCTATTATTTCTGCCCTCAACGACCACGTCTCATCTTCCCCCACAAGTTATGCTCACTCCGCTAAAGGGAAACAGATAGCTCCAGCTGCCCTCATGGATTCTATCTCAAGTTTCATTAGTTCCCATCAAAAATCATCAAGTAAAACAGTGACGGAGCCCATTTTCTCATTCTATTTCAATTCCCTGAATGACCTGTGCCTAGCGCTGAATGATGTGTCTGAAATTATGGTCAACCCATACGAAATTATTCCTCCTTGTCCAAAGACAACTCCACTCTCCATCAACAGAAGCATCACCTCTTGGAACACCACAAAGACAACCTAGCATTGCAGGTGGGAACGTAACAGATAGTTTGATAAGCATGCCCCTAACTTCAGTGGCGCTCGCACCACCTCTTCCTCCTCCTCCTTCATCAAATAAGAGAGCCACCATCGCCAAGCAGAACAGGAAGCGAGCCTTTCCCTCCAAAGAGAGCAAGTTTAAAGATATCAATAGCAAAGTTGGTGGAGGTTCAAGTAATAAACCAGGACCAAGTGGTGGAGAAAAAGCAAATCCAAAAGGAACTTCTTCAGAAGATGGACTTGTGGCTTTCGCTAAAGCTTCTGAAATTGATTGGTTCAATAATCAAGTGGTAATTACAAGGGTCCTTAAGGACATTGTTTGGCATTCTTCCAACGATACTGCTTGTGTTGACGCTACTAAAGTGCTTATCGGCTCGGTATTGGATAAGATCAAAGGGGGTAATCATCTTCATAATAGGCTACTGGTGATCAGTGGAGCGCCCGTTAATATTGAGGGGATGTCGGTGGAAGGCTCTTTGATAAGGGCGTTGAGGGGATGCGGAGGAGTGCATGGAAATGAAATGTGGATTGCTGGAGACTCTGCTGTTGTTGAGATTCGCTCATTAGCCAAGGTGGCAATTTTTACCTTTTTCAAATTAATATTTTTTTGATTTTAAAAATGTTTTGAAGAGCGTGGAAGTTATTCAATTTTTCCTAAACTTCAAATAGGTGAACGATGCTTATGAGATTCTCAAGCAAAACAAAGTTTGGTATCCTCTTGAAGATTACGTGCTTTACCCAACCGTGAGCGTTTTCAGAGTGAATGACTCCCTCAAAATCGCTTCCCCCTTGGATCCTTTAGGGGAACAGATCTTGAGTAACTTTTTGAAGAACAAAATTGCTGACCCAGAAATGCCTGATAAACTGAGTTTCAAGGCGACTGAAACGCTGAGCAGTATTTTCATGTCTTGTTACTCATCTACCATTCCTTTTGAGGTGGTTGAAGAAGTGAAAGTGGAGCACGGAGGAGAAGAAGAGGAGGAAGAAGAAAGGGAGATTTTTCTAAAGGAGGAACAACTTAACTTGAAAATCCCAGGGAATTTGCTAGAGCTCTTTATATCTTCCGTGAAGGAAAATGAGGATGAGAATTATTTGAAAGAGACCCTAACCCGTTTTGGGGAAAAGAGGAAGAGGAGGAAAAGGCAAAACCAATTGGAACGTGATTCAGAATGTAAAAATGAGAAGGAAAGCATTAATCCGGAAGACGGAATAGAGAAGCTGGAGCAATTAGGACTTCATGAGCAAACCACATCTCAAGTGCAACCCGAAACTGAGCTTGTTCTCTCCCTCCAAGGCTTCCTGGAGTGGTGCACAGATCTCATGAAAAACCAAACGAATCTTTTATGGAAAGGTATTTTCGCATCTGGCTATGACATCCGGTTTGATCGGATCTGGCTTGCTCAAGATTCAACTCTAATCTACAACCATTTCCACTCAGACAAGTGGAGTTTTGAGAAAGATGCTGCGTTGATAAGCTACATGGACGTTTTTGCCCAATCACTTCACATTGACCCGACGAGAATTCAGCCAGCAGAATTATCCCTGACAGAAAGTGACTTTCTCAACCCCTCCTTTAACTCCCTTCAAGACACAGAAATAGGGTACCTTCGAGTACGCTGGGGAATGTTCCAGAAGATGAACACTTTACTCTCCAAGAAATTACTGGGACACATTTCACTTCATGCGGGAAATAGCACGAGGAGATCCCTCGCCAAGTTACTTCATGATTCGAGGCAGTTGCTCCTGTATTATACGAAGGATATGTTTCTCTACAAAATTATTCATACTTCATCGGCAAGAGGGAGTGAAACTCCAACTCCGGAAGTGATGCTGGATCCTGTATCTTCAATAGGAAGTAAAATAAATATGAATAAGTATCGTTTTTGTAATTGCAAAACTGATCAACAATATTTTATTTTATTAACTTTTTTCCTTTTGTTAATTTTTTTAGATCAGGATGAATCAGCCTTTAAAAATCAGCTCAGCCACGTTATTCAACAAATGTCCACAATTACCTCGGCATTTTATTGTGTTCCTCAAGCTCAAGGGGCGGATCCAGCTCTCCCAATTAGTGTCAAGTTTCAAGGAGAAGAAGTGCTTGGTTTGAGTATGGACGAATTTAACAATTACAATGCTTGATCTATTACATCTATGTGATGTATAATTAAATATAAACTCTCGAAATATTTTGCAGGTGGTTCATTCAGACATTTTCTTCTGAACGCCGCAAAAGAGCTGCAAAGCGACACAGTCAAGCTTTTATGCAGATGCCCTAGTGCAGACGCTGGAAAACATAAGGATAGCTTTATAATCACACCTGGGAAGCTATCATATGGGGAGGAAGATTTCCTATATTTTCTTGGACAACTTGTTGGCATCTCACTAAGGTCAGATGCTCCCTTGGCTTTACAGCTATTAAAGGTTACTTGGAGATCTCTCCTGTTAGCTGAGAAGGAGGAGAATGATTGCTCTAGATGATTTGATTGAGGCGGATGTTCTTTGTGCAACTTATTTGAATAAGCTTGAATCAGTAAAACAAAAATCACAATGTAACCTAGCTTAATTTGCATTTAAACACAATTCAAATTAAATCTTGTCTGACGTTTTTGTTACTCAGTTCGCAACTAAAATGGCATTTGACAACTTCCTCTCTCTCAACTCCTGGCCTAAATTCCAATACCCATCAATGGACAAACAATAATGTCGTCTCTTTATGTCCAGAAGGCTCCAACATAAGCGTTAGGTAATTTTACTTTTAAAACACGCCTATTCATTTATAAAATATAACAGAAAAAAACTCAAACTGTTTTGCTCGTTTTCAATAGCTTTTCAAATCGAGATCAATTCATCAAACTTATCAAGCAACTCCGTGAAAAGGAGCTCCGCTCTCAAAACCGCATCACCAAAATATTAACCGGGCTCTCAACAATCGTCCCTCTCCCAACCATCCTCTCATTATTCACCTCAGACCACTTGGAGCTCCGCATAGCTGGCTCACCTGAAGTCAACCTTTCTCTCCTAAAGAGCCACACACATTACCAAGTGGGAGTAAGTGAGAATGATCCTCACATCATGTACTTTTGGGCTGCTCTGGATTCATTCACACCAGAAGAGTTGAAAAAGTTTATAAAATTCTCAGCCAACCTTGAGCGACTCCCTGTTACTTGTCCTTGCCAAGCTTGTGATCAAGGTGGAGAAATAGGGGGAGGAGCACATCCAAATTCAGCCTCAAATTCTGTTCACGTTCCTCCATTTCCTATGAAAATTGCTCCAATTGATATTCCATCGAGTGCGACCGTTGATGAAATTGATAAAAGACTGATTCGCGTGGAAACTTGCTTGTTCCTCATTCGGCTGCCACCTTACTCCTCCCTCCAGGTGACAAGACAGCAGCTTCTCTTCGCTATTAATTGTCGGGAAGATCCTCTTTCTGGATAATTAAATATTATACAAGTCATATCCTTCTCATCCTTTTTATCATCATCAGGATAATTTCCTCCGTCTAAATCATGTCGTGTTAGAATTTGCCGTGGAAAAATACAATTAATATTTGGGAGTAAAATCAATGTCATTTGAAGTAGAAATGTATTATTCTTCTTTCCTCTTATTTCATCTCATTCATTCTGATTTGATTTCCTCGAAAATCAAACTGGTTTCAACCAGACACCCATTTTCCTGTGGAGAATTTTGCAAAAAACTGTTTTGTCACAAATAAATACAAATTAAGCTACATATACTCTCGTAGAATGCATCATTACCGGTTTTATAGCATGTCACATACACACATATAGATGCCTGCATAATATAGTAATATATACACAACACACCATTACCAATCCACCCGTCTTCTCCCCACTAAATGCTGTTTTTCAATTGGAAAAATATGCTAATTGGATTCGTACACAGGTACAACCATCCATAATAACATGTATAATGCATAAATATATTCACGTAAAAAGTACGTGCGACACAAGACAAAACTCTTTTCCTGAGAAGAAGATAAAAAAAATGAGATGAGGATGAGGCTAAGCATTCAAATCAACATGGTTTTCTTTACAGCATCTTCTTCGTCATCATCATCATTATCATCTCTTAAGATTATCCTGGTCTTCTTCATTGCAATGAAAACGGGATATAGGTACAGTACACGACACATGAATATATATTTTTTGTCACATTTTTAACGCTTGTTTATATGCATATAGCCAACATAAAACATAATATGATATGGTGGGGAGATTGACCTCATCTTCCTCGTCTTCATGTTGATAATATGATAATAATACTGAGCTTTTGGCTTTGGCTTTAACTTTTCAGAGTCTGAAACCCAGTCCTGTTGTCATTGTCATTCCTCCTCAGACTTGCAGCCATTTCGGGTTAT
>JAANSM010001783.1:0-17096 GCA_036850725.1 Orchesella villosa
ATTACATTACATAACATTACATCAAAGTTACTTATAATGTGCATACCTACGCACATTTTTGCATTTCCATTTCAAGTACCAAAAGGAAGAGTGAGGTTGAGAGAAAAATGTGGAGAATTGGGAAAAGAATTACTTGACAAAACAGAAACTGTTAAACTTACGTTACGTTACATTACAATGTATGTGCGATGTGATGTGATATAAGGTTTTTTTCTTCTAAAGTGCGTCAAATAAATATCTTGTTTTCTCCCCTCATTTCATTTCATTCAAATACAAAAAAGTTTCCCCAGAGTTCCCATTTGCTCCTCGTTTTTCACCTTCTTTATGGCCACAAGCAACCAATTTCTTTTGGGAGACTATAGACTGTAAGCAGCAGTCCCAAGACTCTTCTATTGTATTAGATGGGAGTCTAAACATGCAATAAAGAACTCACCCAACTGAAATTTCTGCTTTTTAGAGACATTCAAACAAGTGAAAGTGCAAGTGGAGCCAATATGGTGGTTGATTTCAAGGCTGTATATACACAAAGTAGAGCAAGTGAAATTGGTAAATTTTAGTTACCATTTTTAGGTAAGAAATTATCATAAAATATTTTATATAATAGTGCTTTGTAAGCACGAATTTCCTCATGCTTCAATTAGTTCCGTTCCGGTAATAAGTAATTAGGATAATTCAAAAGTTGGCCAATTTCTCTTTTATCCTTCATAATTAAGGGAATATGAATTTTATGCCTATGAAACTCATAATGAGTATATAGCTACTAGAGAAAATTAGCTAAAAGTTATATATAGCTGAAGAGAATAGGAGGTACGCACTCCAGAAAATAATTTGACTTTTAGACTTTATGATTTCCGCTCCCTTTTCCCCACTCGCACGTTCATCTCTAATATAAGTCATGATGTAAAATTGTAGAAAGTAACAAAAAGTAGCGTTAGTTTAGCAGTAAACCTAAACCACATACACATACGCCACACGCCAACACCAATCCACCGTGTGTAGTACTCATATCATCATATCATATAGGCTTATATTTGCTGTTCTGGTGAGTGAGCAAAATGAACAAAGTTTTCAATCTGTCCTTTCACCGTGTCTCATTTTCATTTCAGCTGTCAACATCATCGTCATCATCATCATAATATCCTTTCAACCAGCTAAACCAAACCAAAGGTAAATGTGAGACATACCAAATATTATTATATCTTTTTAAAACTCACGTGTAGTATATAAAATATAAAAGCAACTTGCTCACTAGCTCACTCCCTTCCCTTCTTCTACTAAAAAGCTCATAAAGCTCATCATCTCCAGAGTTAAAAGTTAAAAGCATATTAAGCAAAACTACCTAGATAGGTAGGATGGTAGGAAGTACGATGTAGATTATATTTATACGCATCTATTTTAGTTTTAAGGGCTGAAGCAACTTCATAACTTTTCCACTTTCAACGTTCCAACTTGAACAACTTGCCTCGTCCTCTGTGTCTCTCTCAAGTAATAATGCATCTGCTACAATTTTATCCGTTTTTGAGGGAGATCTATAATGAAAATGGAAAATGATTGCTTCATCATCAACATCATCAGCAGTCACAACTCACCGCACCGTTTCATATATTCATTCATTTATTGATCCTTTTCATCCGAATGGATCTGGTTCTACCTAGTTAGCCAAAGTCGAAGCATATATACCAACCTGCTGGTACTCCTGTCGTAATTGTTTGTGTAACTCAACTTTTATGATCTTTTGGTAGTGAATTTTACTCCTTTCATAAGATGTAATTCTCTCCGATATTATTACTTTAGCTGTTGAATGGAAATAGGGAACGGGGCTGAATGAGGATTTCAATTATGACTTGAACTTTATGTCTGTGTCTATTTTTGTGTCATCACGGTCCACATTGTCCAAAACACAACTGTCATTATGTTTCCAGTCTGGCCCACAAATGAACAGTTTTTCAAAAGAACCTATGCCTAATGGTTAATCTCAGAATTGAATCTTTTGCATTGTGGTCCCTAAAACTGATAAATTCATTTTTATATTATAGAAAATATGAATCATTCATTAATTTCAAATCGAAAGTCAGCCATTCATCATTCGACATTCGAAGATTGAATATGATACGCATGACTCCACCGGACAAACCACTTGTCCATCAATAATTACTGCATATTTCTACCAATTTTTAACCAAAATCCGTTTAAAATAAAAAAAGTACATCATTGTGGAACTGTGGATTACCACCCTTTCTATATGGAAATGAATAGATACATGATTCATGCCTCCATGGTCCTTCTCGTTTAATTTAAAGCAAATAATACGGACAACACAAGATGCATGCATTCAATAAGGTCAAATTAAGTGACTTCTGATTTCTTGTCAAGTGCTAAATAGAAATTTGGGAGAAATTTGGGAAGTAGGGAAGGGATTTTACATTTCAAAAATTAAATACTGATTGGTTTTAACTAGACCATTTTTTGAATTTTTTACACATCAACACCCAGACATCATCAGCATCACACACTTGGTTCCTATCAAGATATATTCTATATTCGTGCACAGAGAGCCCTCACACAAGTGTCCGCATTCAACTCAACATTTAAAGTGTGAAGTGAACTCTCCACTACAAGGACCCTCATCGGATCTCTCTCACAATCATTTTAAACTCAAGTCATAAAACGCTTTCTTGTTTCGCATTATCGATTCAAATTGGATTTTTACAAGAGAGCCCATTCCCATCATCCAGAGAGTGTGAGAGTCAACCGATAAAATTACAAAACGTTCTACACTCTCTTTAAACTTAAGGAAACCTATATAGTATAGCTCAGCCTATATCAGCCTCCCATTTCTCTCTCCTCTTCAACACATTTTTTGTCGCTTCCTTTTTAAAGGCTTCTTCAAAGAGGAGCACAAATGTAGAGAGAGAAAGAGCATTATTATTTCGTCGAGTTCCAAATTGGAGTTTCTGGAGAAACTATATACACAATACAATATGACTACACCATGTTGCCTACTCATACTCATGTACAATATTATATCAATACAAAAGGTCCTTTGTACAAAACAACACTTGTCGCCTTCATTTTACTCTACGTGTCACACTCAATTCCTCTGATTTCCTTGTGAGTTTGCTTTGGGATTTCGTTTCACACAGCGAGTGCCTTTGATACTAACAACTAACTGATGGATCAATGCATTTGTTCTGAGAAAACCCATTTTAGCAGTAGAAACATAGTGATTTTGACTAGCTCCTTATATTATACTGTATACCATTCATCCCTCAAAAAGTACAAAACTTAATTGTATTTACTTTATAAAGAGGGAAAATTTCTCCTCATAGCTGGTGACAGAAAGCAGCAGTGTGGTATATAGTGGCTCAGTGGAAATGGAAGGCAAACTCCAAAAAAATAGGAAGAGGATGACTCATTTGATGAGATCTTTTGTCATTTGAGATTGTCGAAGAGAGATGAATGATATGGTAAAGACTTTACTATGGTTCTGCCCTGCCTCTCCGTGTTAGCCGGACCCTTTTTTCTTTTTCCTTTTGAATTGTGTAGAGTTAGAGAGTCACACGATATATACGGTGACACATTAGAGCTGTCACATCCCATCACACTTTGATGCCTTTTAGTGTTCAGATCAGCCTCCGAATCCAATACTTTATGTGTAGTTAATGTAGTTAAATATGACGGGAGAAAAATAAGAATAAGGAAGTAAGTGGGAAAAATAGAAGATTTTTTTCTCTTCTTCTGCATGTGAAATGTGTGATGTGATGCGATCTTGAAACGAATGAAGCAGATATAGAAGAAGAGAGAGAGCTTGTCGGTTCATCCGAAATACATACAGATGAAGCCTGTCCTCCTCCAGCCTCTGACAAACTTGTTTACTTTTCAGATACACGATATATTTTTTCGTTTTACTCTCGTCAACAAAAACTATCTCTCTGTTTGGATGCAATTCTATATTCCTTCGCAGTGTGTCTTTATATATGTATCATCATTTGATCGCATATTGTTAGTAAAACCGTAACGTATTTTGGGTTCTACTTGAGCAAAACTAATTTTGACAAGCATGAATCACACTTGGAGACCCGGAAAGATAGGAAACTAAACTGTGTGCATGTGTTTACACAAAGATAAAAGGGAATGGACAGACAAAATACTTATAATGCGTAAATAAATGGAATATATTTTGGTTCTCCAAGAATCCACAAAATCCACATGATAGTCACTTCATTAAGGTCATATTATATCTTATTTTTCTACTTTCAGTTGATGTGACATCCCCTATTCTTCGTATTTACCCTGGAATTTTGTGGTCATATTAAGTTCCTCTCATATTGTATGCCTCGATGAGTTATACATACATTTATATACTTATACTTCCGTCTGTTTGGATTATTCAAGTGTACAAAAGGTTTCCAAAAAAGTATCCCAGACTTTCGGCGCACACGACACGATGATGCTCTTGGGTGTGTTGTGTATGCATAGCAAATTCATAGCAAAATGATGATTTTCCTTCATGAAAAAATGTTTTTTATTACACTACCCCACAAGAGCATCTAACAACATTAGGATTTTATGCTAATGCATATAAATGATATTTTTGTGGATGTTCTACAGAAAAAAGTTGATGTATTGATGGAATGTGACAGTTTGATGAACCGAAAAAAGAAAGTTAACTTTGAAACCAAAGGGGTAATGGAAGCAAGGCAGAAAAAGGATGTTACAAGCTTAGAACACACATATCCATGCATAATATATATAAATATATCCAGCAGTTTTTGGCTATGGGTTTGGTTGCATGTCGTGCTTCACTCCACTCCTCACAATCATCAAACGATTCCCTACATCTGGTCCGTATCTCTTGCCAGTTCCAAATGCTTTGAAAAAGTAGTAAAAAACTCATAAAACTAATGCAAATATTATGAGCTTGTGTGTGTTTTAGCAAGCACTAAATTTTGCGCTGTAATGTACGTACGTGCATACGAAATAACGAACATACTTTTTCTTCGTTGTTCGTGAGTATTTTGAACAGTTTGTCAAAAGCTGTTTTTAACATGATAATATAATGATGGTAAAATTTGAAGTAGTTAAAACTGCGGAATGCTAATTGTAATTGCAAATATGTATCTAGAACAGATATATCTGTATACACACACACAAGTCATTCCATCATAATCGAAACCAGGTTGCTTGAATTGAGTGGAGTTCATTTTATGTACACGAATACCGACTAGGAAGAAATATTTGCATGCTCATTCACGCATGTTATGAATATGAAATGATGGTGGTGGTGGAACAGTTATATAAATTCCTACTAGCTCATTTTTTTCACGAGTATTTGGACTAAACTGACTGACACACAGGAACACATGTCACTGTCATGCAGTATTAGTCTAAGATAGAATGCATTAATGTTAAGAGAATTTTATTTACCTTGCTC
Organism: Orchesella villosa; assembly: GCA_036850725.1. Taxonomy (NCBI): domain Eukaryota; kingdom Metazoa; phylum Arthropoda; class Collembola; order Entomobryomorpha; family Orchesellidae; genus Orchesella; species Orchesella villosa. The sequence goes on from JAANSM010001783.1 coordinate 5,435, forward strand.
CTCACAAACTCGACGTTGATCACCGGGAATACGGCATGGAAATCATAACGGAAGGGAAACAAGATTTTATGCTACCTTCCCATCAAGTCATGAAGCTTTCGTTAAAAGCTCCAGTTTGTTATGCTACGTCGTAGTAGGAAATATGTCATCGTGTTTATCGGTTTAAGTTAAGCTTTGCACTCTTCCAATACTGCCAAAGTGTTAAGATAGAAGCTTAAGCGTATGAGATTTGGATATGTATATAATAAGTATGTATAGCTTGTATCCCGAGCGAGAACAGCTTAGCCCAATAAATGGTCAAACTACGAACCTAATTTCTTCACATAAACTTCAGTCTGAGAATTCCTTCTGAAATGCAGTAGAAAAATTAGGAGGCCATTACATACTCAAATAAAGTAGCAAACAAGAGTATCGTCAGCGTTTAAACCAGCAGAAATCGCAATCACACAGAATTGTAATGGACGGAAAGGAGAATTGAGAAGCCCTTGATGTCTGCTGCAGTGCAATAAGAACTTTTCGTTCTCTGGTTTTAGATATCGTGATATTTTCTTCAAGACTTTCTTTCCTTCCACAATACACAAGAAAATGCATACGTTTTTAAATGATCGGAATAGGAAGAAAAGGAAACAGGCAGGAAAACTGCCAACTAAGCTTGGTTGGTGGTATAGGTTGCCCAATTCATTGCATTTAAGAGTACGCACATTATCCAAATCCAGCTCTGTGTAGTTTCTTCTTCAACTAATTTTCGGTATCAACCAACATCAACTCCATTCCCAAGTTTTTGGCCACCCACAATCCACAAGCAAAATACATAAAACCCAATGCAAGAAGAGCAAAGAGATAAAGACAGCGAGAGAGAGAGAATCAGAAGTGAGCACGTCTTGGAAAATGTGGAGACATTAACAAGAGATGAAGATCATCATGGAATGGAAGGAAAAAAGGGGAATCCGAAATGGAAAATGATCAGCTCAAATTTTGCTTAAGCTTTTAGCTATGTGTATGTTGTACTTGTGGTAAATGTATTTCTGTAGAAGACTATATGTACATACTTATACGCATCTAATATCGGTTTGGTACATGCTAAACTCCAGAATGGAACAGAAAAAATATGTGAATCCTCAAGAAAACAGCTGCTATTTTCCCTTTTACCATCAAGATCTTCATCATCATCATCATCATCACGAAATAGAAGCAGCCGTGTTTATTTGCTACAGCCAACTTAATGCTTTTGCTACTCTGCACTTTTGGACATTTGTTCATTTCTTTCTTCTCCGTATTCAAAATAGGTTTATTAAAGACAAAGAGGAAACGGGAAGACAATAAGGTTCCGAGAAGCTGGAATGCAGTAGAGCAGCAGCAACAGTCATCATCATCATCACTACAGAAGCGCTAAAGACAATGGGAATGGAGTGCAATGTAATACAATGAAAATCTAATGAGTATATATTGAGAATATGGATAGGAAATGGGAAGGGGCTGTGTTTGAAAGAGCTAAACTAAACTCCATTCCATGCCAAAATAAAAGATTTGGAATCTACTGAGGAGGATGAAGGGAGGCAAAGCCAAAAGTCAAGCTGTGCCTTTGCACATTATCCAAAATTTTTGTAGAGAGCTTCACACTATAGCTCATTTCCGTTTTTTGTTTCTCCTTTCGTAAATACTTATGTATATGCTGTATATTTTTGTATGTATATAAAGTAGGCTTCATCGCAGCAGAACTTCAAGAGGAGAGGACGCACCGTATTTTCCAATAAACTTCACCATTATTCCCCGTAAAGTCGGTGGGATATCATGAGTCTTTTTTAAAGCTGTGAAAATTCCTCCTTATTCCTCTACTTTCCTTACCTTCTTCCTATTAGAAGGAGATCAACATCAACACAAAACACAATCCAAATTTTTTTCTTGGCTTAGCAAACGGAAGGAAATGTGAGGAGCTTAAGATTCATTTCTATTTTTCCCCCAACTCTTTTTTTATTCCTTGTAAAGCAATGTAGAATGTAGAATATGTGAAATTGTGAAGGCAATGTAATGTACAGTATTATTAGTGTGGTTTTGGTTGATCTTGATGTTGATGGAGGAAAGGAAAAGCACAAAAAAGGAGTCAACTCTGAGAGAAATGTGTGTTTTATATGCAATGCTTTGAATGGAAATGAATGACTTGTGCACATGCACACTCTAATATGCCTGTTATAAAGGGCAAAAATGTGTTTTTCCAAACTCATTTTCTGTTTCCTCCAAAAACCTCATTCTTTAGACAGAACACTGGTCTTTAATCCTTTTATCTACATTTTCTTCTTGTTTATGTGTCATATCCACACTATTCACAATTCTAACTTGGATTGGACTGAGCTTCTTTCTCAGCTTTACCATGTCATATAAGTACATTCATATAATGTATAGATATTGCATTGCTGCAATGCATTCCAGAAACGAAGACCAAACCGACATATCGTTTTGTTGAATTGAACGTCACGTCACTAAACATATTTGTGCTGACGCTGACTCTGACACTGACTGCTCTAGCCTGGTCTGGTCTGATAGCCGTCTTGTCTCCTCAGAGTCTCACAATTCAAAGAGGAGGAGAAAAAAAGTTTTTTTTCTGTGGAAACAACTCAAACTCAAAACCAGAGCTCACAGCTCACCTCATAAAAACACCCAGTTTTATTCTCACTGCTGCTCAATGTCCAAGAACTAGAAAAAATAAACGGTTTGTTTGCCGTTTGCATCGCTTTTTTGGGGATATTCGATCTAGAAAGTTGGAAGGAGTTGTACTAGCTGTAAAAGCAGAGAATGTATTCCGTAGTAAAGCTGCTATAAGGAAAATGTCCACCATCATCAAAGTGATGTAGAGCAATTCCCAAGCGATATTATACAATTTCGCTTTGCAACTGCAGCAGCAACACTAACACACACATAGTTAAGTTGGGCTTGACTTGACATGATCGGAAGAGAATGTAAAAGTGGATCATGGAATGGCTTTTATACCATGTGAGATGAGGATGGACGGATGTTGCATTGAATTGGAGGAAGCTATGAAGCTAAAGAAGAGTATATAATTTGGTAAAGCAAAAAGGCAAAGCCTTTTCTTCCTTTTTTCTCGCCTGAAAGTGATTGAGCACGAGGCTCAGCTGTTTCGAGTTTCCATTCGAGGCTTTCAAAGTATATTTTCTCAGTGTAACCAAAACCAAATCTCAATCTACAATCTCAACGAGCCTTTTACCATATTGCACATTACATTATATACTTATGGTACAGTTTCATATATGCTTTTTATTATTATAAGAGAATATCGTTAAATTGATGTACATAAGCTTTTTTTGTTATGCTCACTGTCAGAGTCAGTGCAAAGGTATTAGCTAAGAACAGAAAGCGAGCAGTTGGCTCAAATCAGTCAGTCTTCAATCTTCAATCATTATATTCTTTTGCTGTTGTCTTTCTTTCCCTTGTTGCTTTTTCCTTTTCCGCTTCTCTCCATCACAAAAGACGAAAGGCAAAGCAAAACGAAACCACTAAGAAAAACTCAAGTCAAGGGAAATGGGGAAAACGACCGTAATTAGATTACATTTATTGTGTGGTGAGCTGTTAAAGGGTCAAATTCTCTCTTTTTCCTTTGATTTTCCTCCCACACATACAAGAAAATAGATGGGATGAACAGAAAACGAAAAATATATATCTTTTGAGCTGAATGCTCTCTCTCTCTCACACTCACGCGCTCACAGCTTAAAGGAAAATGCGAGTGATTCTGGTTTGCTTTGCTTTGGTCCATATGGTTTTCGAAGATATAAGGAAAAGGAAAGGCTTAAAGGTTTTTACTGTTATTTCGCCGAGATTCTTTAGGATTTAGCGTTTGTTCCTCCTGTATGTATAACTATGTAACCGTCTCAATCCTCAATCTCAGTCACTTGCCAACAGAGTTTTTGTTTCATCCGCCTGAAAGAAATCCACACCACTTCTTTGAGCTCTCTCTCTCTCCTCAGGCCTCCTTTGTTTCGCTTAGTTTCTAGCTTCTTAAGATAAATGGGAGAGGTGACACTTGAAGGGTCAAGTGAAAATGTCACGTTCGTGAGATTACTTGCTCAACTTATATGTATTTTTTGTTGAGGATTTAGAGACTAATCATGAAATGTGAATTTACTCATGATGATGATGTTCCAACTGAGTGGCTTAGATAAACCTAAAGCTGGGAAACAGATGTGATTTGGATGTGATGTGATATGTGTGAGGAAGATGGAAGACTCGGGACTCGTGACTTAGTTGCATTTATAAAGTGGAGGATGTAAACTGTGGACTGCTTCTTGGGCACTAATGATGACTCATTATATACTGGTTTGGGGTTTTGGCCTTTGCTTTTTTTGGGCCCTTAATTTGAGTTATAATTATAGACACATTGCACAATCAGCATCTGTGCAAGCATTTTATCTTTCTTTGGAGGGATTTCCAATACACATGACTCTATCAAATGAAATTGACATTAGCTATCAACTCAAAACAGGTTGGCACTTGCAATTCATCACTCATATTTTCCTATTCCACTTTAGAATCCCTCCATTTGGATGTTATAAATCTTGAGAATGGAATTAAAGCACTTTTCTCATGCGAACGCGTTGAATATTGCGCAAGTATCCGAATATTTTAATGCTTTTACTATGTAATTTTTTTGAGTCAACTCTGTGAATCGAAATTGTGACTCAATTTTAGATTTAATAGTAGTAGGCTTCGGATTTTCTATTTTTCTGTGTCTCCATAAATGGAGCAAGTAAACAGTCAATTTAATTTCATGTTGACACATTCAATTCCAACATTCAACTTAACATTTATGTAACCGTTCTTACATATATGGAAGAGGAGATTCTATTAATCCAATGGATTTGCAATAGCAAAATCTGTCGCTAGTAGCTATATGCATATATACAATATATGCTCGCTTGTCGTGTTACCCGCTCGAAGTACATGAAAGGATATTGACTGACAAGTGAAAATAGCAGTACCAGGCAGAGAGTGAGCTGGATTGCTGGATATTTTCAATCCTTTTTACTTCATATCAAAGTCTGAGCAAAAGCAACACTAGAAAAATATACACCTTCATGTATGAGATAGCCTTAACCACAAAATTTTAAGCTGAGCCTAATAAAATAAAATAAACTTTTGTGATCCCTTGCTGTTTTATGGACAGTTTGCCGGCTTACTTGAATCTAAAATTGTGAGCCAGAAAGGTATGTCGATGCTCGAGACAACATACCTAATTCTAATACAAATATATAGCAAGTCAGGTCGCTGTCTCTGTGATATGTTACTTTTCATGAAAAGCAATATCGTTTGAATATATGAGCTTGCAGCCTTGTGTGAGTCTTCTGTACTTTACTTGTTCGCACTGATTTTTATGACCGGAGATTGGATGTAAAAAAGTCACCAAAAGTGATGATAATAACAAGGGATGAACTCCAGTTTCCTAGTCCTGGTAATGAAAACATTATAGCTGGGGTTGTGGCGGGTGTATGCTGGCTACTGCAATAAATACAATACCGTACCTTTTCTTCAGTTCCCACTAAAAAAAGTCTTCAGTAGCTAAGAATATTGAAGTAAAATCACAAATGAAAATGTATGATATGACACAAGACACGTCTCCATCTCCATGTAAGACTTTATACTTGAGTGGTGACCATATATAACCAAAGTAAAATGAAATGCAACGACCAAAAAGAAACATAAACGGAAAGACTTTAACTCCTCTTTCTTAGTAGAGTTTACTTTTTTAGCTGTAACTTTCATTACTGTTCATAGAGTTGAGTATTTATCTTAGTATTTTTATATGAGGCTTGGCTTTTTATCCTCCCCCAAAACCAACTTCATTAGCATTAGCCACACACTATAAAAATGGAGATCATAAAAATAATACAAATACGTGTAGCTACTTTCTGTTTACAGAAATATAACTAGAGTTTTCCTTGCATGTTGTATACACTGCCTATTTTTACAAAATGGTCTTCATTTACTTTGTGGTCTAAANTAGAGTTTTCCTTACATGTTGTATACACTGCCTATTTTTACAAAATGGTCTTCATTTACTTTGTGGTCTAAAAAACGCGAGGGTGGTGGAATGTAGTGGCTTGCATGTTGTATATTGATGTATGTATATTATGCTCTGCATATTATTGTGTAGTAAAAAGTGGTGGAGAGTGGAGGGCACAAGTTTTAAAAGCAGAGGAGGTTGATATTTCAGTAGAAGAAGTAGTGATGAAGATTATTAAGGCTGTGGTATGTTGTGAAATGATTATTATTTTTTCGCCACTTTTATTGTTCCTCCCTTTCGTCAAAAGAGGCGACAAAAAGTTTGTAGTTTGTCTTACTCTTGAATTGAAACGTTTTTTTCCAATCTGGACTGCAGTGAGCCTTGTCATAATAATCACACCCGAGAAATTCAACGCTGTCAATTGTATTTGATCATTCTGTTTTCATTCAATGCTCTCATTGTTCTTGTAAAATGACTTGTACATTGTTTTTCCTTTAAAGTAATGTAGCTTTCAATAGCTTCACACATAAAAAGAAGTCAATATTAATTTGTCTTGAACAGCTTGACCGCTTGTAGCTCAACAGGAAAGCGTTTCTAATGGAACAATCGGGAAATGGTCGAAAAAACCAACATTCCACTGCCGCAGCTATAGAACAGAAACACACGTTAAAAAACTAATTTGGCAGAGGAATAACACGTGAATTTCAAAATTTTTCATTTCTGAGCTGAAGCATTTGGATATTTCTAAATGCCTCAGCCCAGAATTTTAAACGTTGGTTTGCATATTCCAGAAAGCACTTTTGACCTGTGGGTATAAAATATTGACAGGGCAAAAGTAACTTTGAAATCATATCACATCACATATGCTATATCATCTCCTTTTTATAAAACTTTGTCGACAGCTTTTCCTTCAGCTTCCCTCTCGATTATTTCAATCCTACACCCGAATCAAATGTTGAGTATAAATATGAAATGCTCCCTGCTCCCAACTTTAAACTCCAACTAAACTCAGGCTACTTCTAGCCTCCAGGATAAACTTTGATGTTTCCCACAAGTTATACATGCCTTGGAGCTGGAGCTCTCATCAAACTTCTTTTCCCGTGAATCTCAACTGCAGTTGGCGATATTATATTTTGCAAAAAAAACACTTCAAAGCCAAAAACTTCCAAAAGTCAAGCCATTTTCATCCATTTCATAATATGCCTTAAGCAAGTAGTGTTTCAACTGTTTCAAGTATTTTCCGTTCTCTTATTTGCTTTGCATATAAAATCCATAAACAAAACACACAACAAAGAAAGAGGCACGGGCTAGATGTATACATTAACCAAAATAAAATACATTTTCGTATAAAATAGCTATATTTCTTATTGTATTTCCTTCCTCCACGCGTACACGCACTCATGCGTAGATCACAACTACAAAACTGTAATTTAGAAGCTGGTTGGAAGAGAGTGAGAGATAGATTGAAGCAGTTTGTAAGAAAAGTCTAAGCAATCCATTTCACTCTCTCATTTCAACCACCCGTTTTGTTGTGCTCAACTCACAAGAACTCTCCCAAACAAACAACAAGCATATATAAGTGTGTATCTAATATCGAAACACAAAACTTGCTATCACCATCGCCATCACCATCATCATCACGACATGATGGCCCACTATCATATCTTTCTTATGGCAGCATTAGAATTTTCTTTTCTCATTTCCCTTTTTTGATAACGTATATACATCTGCAAGAAAGCACGTTATATTGAGCTTAAAACGCTGCAGCAAATGTGCAATGCGTTTTCAACCTCAACCCTTTTGCCTTCATATTTGAATATACATATAATACTATGCTTCACGTGGCTAGACCACAAGACAAGAGGGTAAAGTGGCTCGTTTAGTGGGAAAATGAATGGACAAGTCAGGCACACAAATTACCTGCCATATAATCAAAATGGTATTTTCTCCAGTCAGAGAGCCCGCAATAAATCCCGAGATAATCTCCTCTCTGTACATATATTCTGTGTGTGTGTTTCACAAGGAACATGTGTTTCTATGCGTGTATAACTAACTGCCTTTGTGTGCACCTCATTTCCATTCTTTTTTACCGTCTGCTAGCAAAATGTGCAATGTGTACAACAACAATATGAAGTTCATTTCCTGAATAATAACACACAACAGCAACAACTTACTGCAATATTACATTACATTACATTCAGTTGCATTAAGGACGAGGACGATATACGTTCACGAAAAAAATATCATATTCGGTTGAAGTTTTGGACTCAATGGGGTGCCTTTTGAGCTAAGAGCAACCAGTTGCAAATACAGAAGAGTGCATAAACACACACCACATGCCGTGGTTGGTAGTTGGTTCTGATGATGCAAACTGCACCTTGAAAAAATGCATTTCCTTCTTCTCTTCTTTTCTTCTTCACGTGCCTTTGGACAGTCAAAACATCCAATTATTTGAATTACCTTAGATTATCATTGTTCCTTTTACGTCACATATTTTACAGGTTTATATACAGAATACAGACAAGACACACGGGGTATGTTATAATGAATGGCACTTACGCTAACTAGCCTTCTTCTTTCTATCATCATCATTATTATTAGCGTCTCTCTCTTCTGACGCTGAGGAGAAAAGGCCGACTTTGTTTGAGAACTTTACTCGTGTTCGCAATTATCCTACTTTGTGTTATGAGCTTAAAGGAGATCGACCAGCGACCAACAAACAAAACATATATTCATAACTTTAAACTAAAACCAACGGAAGAATTTAAATATTTTTATATAAAATAATAATGAATGACTACATTTACTCTATCTATATCTATACCCTTTAACACTTGTGAAATTTTGATATGCAAATTTGGGCTCGCTCATGAATAAGTGGTTTAGTGGTCTCAACAACCTTTTTATGGTGTGATGTGTTGGCCAACTTGAGTTTAACCGTATCTAAAGTGTGTTGACTGTTGGTTTTGAATATGAGAGAGAATTACAAATTGCTTTCTGGTTACTTAGCTCAATTTAAGTAAACGTGTGGATTTTCAAAAGGGGGTGAGGAATTTAAAGTTGAGTTTTCTGATTTTAGCGTTTTACATCCCAATTTCATCTTATCATCATTACCACCACCTCATACAAACATTCATCCATTTACTCACGCTCATTCATTTCATTTGAAGAAATTTGTTTTCTTCAAATTGATCATAAATGCTTTTCCCTCAAACCGGCGACCTGTCAGCATATATCATGGCTGTCCATCTTCATGATATGATGACATACCATAAGATACGTGCATATAAAGATTCCTTAGAGTAAAGAGTCAGGAACACTCCCATCAAATCGGATTTTGATGTTGTGCAGACGAAGATGAAGAGAACGCCATAAGATTGTGTCCATCGCTCTCTCAAGTCTCTCGACTTCAAATTCTTCAACCCATGCCATATAATTGTTGCTACTTTTTCATCTTATCTTCAAACGCATTTGCATGATAATTCCTCCATTAAGTTTTCATTATGCTGTTTATTCATGGGAGAATTTAGTAATAATCAACCAACCGAACCAAGTCCAGCTCTTATGATTACTTTACAAATTGTGGAGGATGATGATTCTTATAAAGATGCTAAGAAAACTATATGTGAGAAAATATAGTGAAATGTGAATGTGTCAAAGTTTCCTGTTTATGTTTTCATTGAGCCATATGACCCATTACGAAATGCTCATTATGAGCACTTTATTGCCATTGTCATCTACATTTCTTAACGTCTGTCTCCCTCCTCCGATATTGGAAGTCTCTGTGTGTCTCTCTATTTAGCATAATGAAGCCTGTATTCATTCATCCACAAGGAATTTATTGTTCCTAGTGCGAACTTGACTGGAAATGGAATGTGCTGGAGAAGAGGAGGGCGAGCGATAAAAAGGGCATTGTTCAAGTTTGTATTATGCATCATGTGCTCATTAGCAAAAGCATTTTTTCTAAAGCTGAATTGTGAATGCAAGTTGGAAGGGCTGGAATTCACACTGCATGAGGCTTGGAGTCTGTCCAGCGGAGAGTTATATTCTGAATGGAGAAGTGAATTTTCATACAGTTGTGTGGGTTATAATGGGGTCGTTAGCATGATGATAGTGTTGATGATGCATTTTTTGTTGTTGGCTGCAACAACAACATAACATCATCGTCATCATAATATTCATGCTCTTCTCATCTCGATCCAGCAACTTCACTTGTGTTGGTGGTGTTGGCATGTGTCTCATCTCAAACTTTATGTCCAATGTCATGCATATTTCTTGACGTCTTTTTAAAGTTTTTTTTTCTGTTGCTGTGAGCCAGCCGGAGCACTTATACTTATGCTTTGCTAATGTAATGCATGTTACTTGATTGTTGAACGAGTGTAAAAGTCAATGGAAATATGTAGGGTGTATTCGTATTCCCATTATAATAACTTTTTTTTCATTTCAAGTGCAATACCGGCTTTTTTCTGTATTGCACGGGGTTTAACGAAGCAGGAAAGGAATGAGGAAGATATTTTGTCTGTTATACTTGTTGACTAGAGCTCTGCAATGGTATAGTATATACTATACACATGTCCGGCTGTGTTGAGTCTGAGTCACAAGTGAAGTATAACCACTCAAACATACAAAAGAGTGACAAAACACATTGATAAAACATGATGATGATCATGGTGTTGACGATGAATGCACTTGTAGGGAAAAAATGTGTGTACAAGTGAGATTTGATTATTTATTTAGTTGGAAGGAATGGAATTCCCTTTTAAATGAAAGTATCCACACCCCAAATGAAGTCTCTCCTATATCCACAACCATTTTTTCATAGAATGTTTGCAACTCTTTTTTTTCTGTGTACACAACTGTACAGTTTGTAGGAAGATGAGAAAGTATTACGTGAACTATCAGGCTTTTCCTTTAATTCACTTTTTTTATTTATTAATGTTCTTCTTCACACTTCAGCTATAACAATCGATGAGTGACGATTGCTTAGTCAGGGGAAGGTATTTCACACTGTTGATAAGATTATATAGAAAAAATGAAAGATATGGAGAGAGGCAGATGTTTTTTCGTCCTACGCGTCATTCAAACGCACACAATATATTACTGCAATGGATAAAACGAAGTATTTACGCAATTTTCGGATAAAACTTTTATGTAAATATTCTCTTGTTTGCTACATTATGGTTACCTCAATTTAAATTGACATTTTATGTTAATTCCGAAGAATTTTTTTTAGAAAATTGAGCCGTTAACTTAACTACAAGAGAGAGGGTTCAACTGCGAGCAAGTTAAATCAGGGATTGAGTTGTACCTGCTTTTGTGGCACCTTCCTTAATATTTTCCCTAAACATAAACACCATCATCTCTGTTGACACATCCCGTTATATCCATGAATTTTATTAGCAAGCGTAGCATTAGCATAAAAGTGTGAATTAAGGAAATGACTTTTTTCTCTTCTCCTGAAATCACCATCATCATCATAAACGATAATGATAATAATATGATGATCATATCTTCATAATATTTCCCATTATATTTATCATGAATGAGTATGCATATTTATTATTATCGCTTGCATGGTTAGGCCCAAGAGTGGAGTGAGTGAAAAGTCAGTTTTTGTTGGGTATTACATGGGATAGCATAGTATGTACACAT
>JAANSM010001784.1:0-17095 GCA_036850725.1 Orchesella villosa
AAACGCAATAAGTCTGTGTTTCTGTTTTCCAGAATTCCAACGTAGCTTATATCTTACAGAGCATATAATCAGGTCGGATGTAAATGACTCTATTCAAAATGCCGTTATATCATATCATAAGTTACAATAGTCATATTAGACTGCTATCGTAAGATAAAGCTAAGGAATTGCCAATATGCCACGTTTTTATGAACCAAAAGTAGCAAAAAGAGAGTCATACAAGACGTTACACAAACAGAAGCGCTTTTCTAGGAAGTATTCCGGACGACGATAGTTTTCACAGTGAAACTTTTCCTTCCCACCCAAAGCATGAGGATTGGCACCCTCCATCATGCAGGTAATGGTAATGGTGTTACAAGACTTTTTATCGCTGTTCCGATGAATGTCCTTTATCCAATAACAATAGTCATACTCTGGAGCGTGCTTTCTCTCATATCCTGAAACTTCGGTGTGAGAACTGAACCTGCATTATATTGAATCTACAATTCCGGTGAAAAAAGTTCTGTTACTTCCTGGTAGAAGTTAGGGCATGGAGTATAAAGCTCACTACACATGACTTGGTTGCGACGTCGACGTCATTGACCATGGTCACTCTACCGATTTTACATGGATCGACGTTATCAATGTGATATGATATAACTATATACATCATTTGAAGTAGGTGTATTCCAGCTTGTAAACTGCGTACAGATGTAAGCTAGAATAGTTAGAAAATTGGGTAGTATATGGGCCATGAGCTCATTCACTTCCTCTCATCCGAAGAAACGTGTAGGGAAGAAAGTAGAAAGGGGTCATTGTGCCATATCATCATTTCATATCATCCCGTGCCAGACGCAGCCAGCCGAACTGAGACATTATTCACTTGCTGTTGTACTTACGTATAGTGATTGTGGAAGATGCGTAAGTACACACTTATAGTAAGTATATCTCCTTCTTGACTTCTATATGAGGAGTGAGGAGACGAGGGAAAGAAACGCTACTACTTCCCCAGTTCCTTTTCTAGTTCTAAGCAAAAGAATAAAAGGTCATAATAAGGAACAATTCTCCTTTATTTTTCTCTCTTCATCCACTTCTGACTTTAGCCGTTTCCGGTCCCCTCTCTCTGTTGGTTGACTCGTCACCGTAAGTTAGTGCGGTATTGATGTTGATGAAATGAGTGGCCCTATATATCTCTACCCCAACAATAAAAGCGACATCAAGTGTATAAATTTCACCTTCAATTTTTAAGTTAGCCTTTTATACACTTTTGATGTCCTTTCTATAGAATAGTATTATTATCTTCAAAGGCTTATCTTTAAATATATAGCTTACTGTTCAACAAAAACAGAACCTATATGAAACTGCTTCAAAAGATACACTGTTGTAGCATCGCATTCTCATGACGCAAAAGGGAACAGTATCCTTTTCTGGTCGAAGAAAGTCAAGACACAGAGAGACCGAACAACGGCCAATTTCCCGCAAAATCAAATCAGCAATTGTCACCAACTCTACAGGATGACTGAGAAAGTCATAGGGAGCGCATTTCCTTTCAACATTTTGAATAAACTATAGAAGATTTGAAATATTGCAACGTCTTCAGCCAGATATGTAAGTGGAAGGAAGCAGGCAAGAGAGAAAGGAAACATGTGAAGTGAAAGCATTCATTATAAATATGTCAGATACGAAAGGATGTAACGTAACATTGGAAAAGTTGAGGAAAAGTTGACACCATTCATTTCATATCTTTTCACCAACTGCATAAATACTCCAATCGAAGCTTTTAATGAGAACAGAAAACTTGAACTAACATTGCAACCACATATGACATCTATATATATATGCGACGCTTTAATGTAGATGTAGAAAGCGTAAACTGGAATAAGACATCATTTACTTCAAGAGAGTTTCGGTTGCAAGAAACAATTCAGATATCTTAAGTTTTGGTAAGAAGTTAGACTGTTCTTACGGCTCAACAATTTCTCTAGAGGTTTCTCTCTCACTAATTCTTTGTAATGGTTATTGTAGCACTAAAACGAGGTTAATCTAGGTCAATGCCACTAAGTATCCTAATGAGTTTATTAGTGGCGAAAGTCCTTAGGAAACCCTTCTATTGTGAACACGATCAAAATCTAAACAAAGGCTGCCATTTCTAATGTTAGATAGAGGAGAGAGTGAGAGGCACTCTTTTTCTGTTTTCAACAACTCTTACAAGAAAACTATTCTTTAGGAGGACTGGCATTATTAAGGACCAAGTTTTCGGAGAGTGATTCTGATTTAATCAATGATAACTTGATTATCAGCATTACTTTAGTAAGCTATATAAGATAACTTTCTAAAAGAAAACTGTTTTCTTTATGGTGTCCCTATATACTTATATGTGTGGGTAGTGGAGACTAATGCGAATAAGAATGGTATGTACTGGCCCAAGATTTCTCTTGGAACTAAGAATTCTTCTTCCATTCTATGCAAGGAAAATCCTTGTTCCCGGCTGCCCCCTAAATTCAGGCCTAAATTGTAAATAAAGATTGTCAAGTGAAAGTAGACAGCTGTTTTTGGCAACTGTTACGTTTTCTTCTTGTTTATATTGCAAAGGCACTAGAAGGACGCTACCGCCTCCTCTTAAGATTTGATGTTGTTGCAAAGATCGCTCGACTTGTAGACAGACAGAATGTCTTTGATTCCTATTAGTCACACAACTCTGCTTATTTTGAAGACTCTTAAGCCTGAACATACAATATAACTATGTTACATTGTCAAACGAACGAAGAAACTTTCCAACTTTTTCTTTCAGCGAAAATAAGAAAACTAAACACTTTCTCTGGCTCTAAGAAAAGGAATTTTTTATATTAAAAATTGAGGCAGAGGAAAGCATGAGTCAAAAACTCAAAGCATTTGTTAGTTAGTTTGATGAAAATTCTCGAATAACTAACTTTTCTTCAAATTTCAATGAGTGCGTGCATAAATTAAATATGAAAAATAAGAGTGGAGAAGTTGGAAGCTAATTAATGACTTTTGATGTTTCAATAACATCGTGTCACCGCCATGCTTATTATTTGTGTACACTACATGGAAGCGAAGTTGTTTTTCGTATACGTTTCTTCTTTATATGCTGATGCTGATCTACCAGAGTATATAAATATGTTTTATCTAGAACTGTAGCTTATTTTTGTGCTAATTTCTAAGTAGTATGGATAAATGTTGGATGTATGGTAAATAAAGGTATGCAGACAGGCAAGGAAGGTATATACGTTTCTTCTTTATATGCTGATGCTGATCTACCAGAGTATATAAATACGTGTTTGAAAATGATACGCGGCATATTTACAAACTATATTATTCTGCATATTCAGAAAAGCTAACTCTTTGATAGTCTTGCTACATGTTCCATAATCCATGTCAACGTTCCCATATTTTGTATTTGATATGGCGTTCAAAACATTTCGATATAAATTGAGCCATTAAAAACGTCATAGCATAAAAATTAAATGATTTAAAATGCCACTTCCGTTTGGTTTCTGAAACCGATAAATTTCATACGAATGGGTCGATGACCAAGCTTTTGTATTACCATACTAAATTTTATATTTGCATATGTGTATTATTATTCACAATTCGTTGAATGTTTAAGTTTACGACAAAAATAAACGCATTAAATTGTAATTACCTAATTTCCTTTTCGGATTTATTAACACAGCCTGTATTTATATAAGTAGTCATCATAAAGTTTAATACAATCGTGTTTTTTGGGTAGTCGACTAGTCATACGTACATTACACACATTTAACGTGCCGAAAATGTATTCACTATACAATTTTAAATGGGTATAACAATTTAATAAATACTGTGAATGATCTAATTTCATTACTGCTTATTGTGTGATGTCATGTAGCTTTACAGTCTTTCATTAGCTTTGGGTATTCTCCAGAACCAGGAAGTGTGTATCCAAAGGTTAATGTATTATAGTTATATACATCAAGTATAAAAAGTGGGTTAATTATAATATGTTCTCTCAGTAAATATATAACTGACGATGTCGATGACGATGAGAGCATCAGTGTATTAGCATGAACAATTAGCACTAATAGTCAGCAACTTCTCAATAACTACAGTAGCAGCGGAGTACAGTTGGCGTATTCCCAACGGTACACGTCAGACTGGAATTGGAACTGTCAAAAATTCTTCCCAGAGTCAGGAAAATGCAGATATACTTTGGGCGTAAGATTTGCATGCTTGTGTAACATTTTGGCGAGAAACTCAACGCTACGCTTTAAAAGGATCAAGACATAAATGCCAAAATTAATGTGCCCATGATAGCAGCAATAGTAATGTAAGTAATACGATGGGATGTTAGTATGCAAATACTACAACAACTGTTCGATGAGTACAATCGAATATTCCAAGAACTATAACAGCATCACTTAAACCAATGACGTTGCGCAACTTCTGCTGCGAAAAAGCTCTCAACACGAACAACACTCATCATCACATGCATCGCAAACATACCGCACAGCAAACAGTACATTATTTCATCTCTCCGGTTGCAACTTGCACATTTATGCACAAGCACAAGAAAAGTTTGGGGGACAAAGCAAGGTTATATGCCGTTTTCATTTGTTCAGCTTTAGCAAAGAAATGAAAGATTTAGATACATACCACAAAACAGCCAGCAATATTATATGGGTAACTGTCTTTAACGAAGACGTTTGCGTTGTAGTGTATACGGTTTTGTTAGAAGTTAGTATACAACTTCAAAGATTATTTTATCAAGCAATGGTACATCTTCGTATAACAACTGTGCTATACATGTTTACAACAAATGAATGGTCTCTAAAAAACCTCATACACGACATGAAAACCAGCACAAGCCACATTTTTTTGTTTGCATGCTCGTCTTCACTTTCTGCTTCTATATAATTTAAACATATTTACATACAATGCAAAATAGTCCATAGGCCAATTGCTTCTTTCAACGTCTCGTCTCATGTAAGCAGTGAATTTTGGTACAGCATGTTGGTTCACATTTGCTCCAACTCGAAATAATTTCATTGAATGAAGCCAGTCATTTCATATCAGAGCTGTAACTGGCGTAAAAGGAATGTAGTACACTGAGTTTCGATTAGGCAAACGCCCAACATAAACTGAAATGACGTTGCCGGATAAGCTAGTAGGTACTGAATTTGCTCTATGCATAACTACCCTTGAGTTGTACAACGAGTGAGGGAGTCGGAGTGAGGAAGATGTGTTCGTATATTGATAGGGATATGATGTAGACAAATTTTATGACCGAATCTATATTCACATAGACCAATAATTAGGCATTTTTCCTTATTACTCATACACCATATCATCATCTATGTATCTATTTAGTGACTCACCCACAAGAATATCTACGTTTACATTTGTATATAAAACCTGCCGAGTCGCCGCATTCTGTATTCATCTGCCTTTCAGTGCATCACACTCCTTTTGCTCTCATCTCACTCTATCTTGCCACCAACCAGCCCAGCTAAAAAATACTTTCTAAAAATTTATACAGGCACACTTTCGAAACCTCCCGAAGTTAAGGCTTAAAATACATCAAAATTACCAAAATGGTTTTCATTCCTCTGAAAGACTGTCCCTGCCCGTTGTGCGTCAAGGTAAGCATTACTATTCTAGTCAAATATCGTGCTCAAGTCTTATACCGAAACCAAATACCAATAGGATAAGTATATGTGTCACTAGTGAATACTAAAATGATACTTTTTGCATGACAATTCATGACAAAAGTACAAAGTGAATTTATTGTGAAGAGACATTTCAGAGTTTTCGGAGAAACGAGTTTTAGTTTTTAGTCTAATACTTTTCAAGTTATGGTATGATACGCAGAGTATTAAAATAGACGTATAGATTAAAGAAATTATTTCAAAAAGTTCCAAACACTGTGCCTTTCTGTCTACCAGAAAATCCCTATTCATGACGCATGAAGTTATAGTCCCTAGTATTTGTACCACTTCCCAAGTACTGAGTTTTCCACCAACTGTACATGTATATTATGCTCAAAAAAGCCTATAATATTACAAATGTACTTATTGTATTGTATTACATAGTGTATTGTATCCTTTGAATTGAAACTGTTGCAGTATTTTGTAGGAGATCGATATATCATTTTCTGCGCCCACTTATTTAAAAAAGCTTTTTATCACACTTTTACAGAACATTCCTACCGTCCGAGCAGCCGTAGATTTTGATGCAGAGGCTGATGCCAATGCCTTAAAACAAGCTATGCGAGGATGGGGTTGTGACAACGACGAAGTGATTTCCGTTCTCGCCAAGAGAAACTCCAACCAACGGGAAAGAATTGAAGACGCATATAAAAGCATGTTTGGGAAGGACTTGGTGGATGATCTGAAGGATGAACTGGGTGGAAACTTTGAGCGTGTCGTTGTCGCTCTCATGCACCCTTGGCCACAGTTTTCTGCCCGGGCTATCAAGAAGGCTTGTGACGGACTGGGCACCTCTGAGGAAATTCTCATTGACATTCTCTGTACTGCCAATAACTGTCAAATTAAAATGATTGCGGAGGCCTTCAAAGAGAGTACGTGCCAAGAAAACGGACAAACTTTTCTTTATTGATACTGATAGACCTTTTTATACCTATACACAATGATTTTCCAATCCAAGAGTAGCTAGCTACAGCATCTCATGTGGACAATTTCAATTAGCAGTCGTTATCTCTAGTAGTAGCTATAAATTCAATCTTTTATTTAATTTGTGCAGTGTACGATGACTCTCTGGAAGAAGTTTTGGAAAAGGAACTTGGTGGTGACTTTCAAAATATGATGGTTGCTGTGGCTCAAGCAGCTCGGCATGAAGATGAAACTGTCAACGTGGAGAAAGCAAAGCAAGACGCAGCTGCTCTTCATGAAGCGGGTTCGTTTCGAATTAATTAAATAAAAAGTAGTGACATGACAAACCCCTATTCAACTTTCATAATATTTAGTGCTGTACCCAGAATGCAGATGTGCTGCAGTGCAGATGCAAATTTATACTTGATAAAAGTCAATGCGGGTAGTAGATATAAGAAAAAGCTCAAATGCCTTCATATTTCATTCTGACAATATCGTTTGTGGTTGACAGGTGAGCTAAAATTTGGAACTGATGAGTCGGCCTTTACATCAGTGCTTGTGCGGAACAGCTACCAACAGTTGAAAGCTGTCAACGAGGCTTATCAAGAGCTGGCTGGTAAACCCCTGGAAGATGTTGTGGATGATGAACTCTCTGGTGACATTCAAAGGGCTGCCAAGACTATACGTAAGTTTTACATTGCGTCTCTACACAATTCTATATCCTAAAAAAATACTTTTCATGCCTAAAAATGAAGCTGTTCATGTACCCACCCACATACACGCTTTATGTCATTTTTTGTGGTTCCCAAAAATTCTCTTGTCGCTTTTGCAAGGGTGACTGATATAGTCAAGATACTATTTACTTCATTCACTTTTCTTCCAAAAAAGAATGTAAAGACAATTCACACAGCAAAAATGAGGGAATTAGATGACAGGTTCATTTATAACCTAAAAATCCACTAGTGCAATGTCGAATTCAAGAGGATGTCTTGTGGGAAGAACTGTCATTTCATACCCACGCCGTGCCTACAAGATTTCTATATTAAATTCTTGTCAAGCGTGCACACTGCACTTCTCGCTGTGATCTCAAATTGTGTAACACTGTCTTAACATAATGTGGTACGGTTAGGGTGGTATGAATAGTTTTCATTTGATGGTGAAAGTGTCGAATCTCAGCTCTCAACATAACACACTTTTGCTCTTGATCTTCTAGTTACAATCGCACTTCACGGGAAGGATAAGTACTGGGCGGAAAGATTGCACGAGTCCATGGCTGGCCTTGGAACTGACGACAAAGCACTTATCAACATTATTGTGCTTCGGTCGGAAATCGATTTGGGAAACATTAAACTAGAATTTGAGAAACTATATGAGCAATCTCTGGAATCCTGGGTCGAGGGAGAGTGTTCCGGTTCCTACAATAAAATGATGTTGGCTCTCATTGCTGGATAAAATCATAGCTTTCCACCAGTTTGTTTCATTAATAGAAAGAGCGACAATCGATTGTAACTACATGTTCAAAAAAAACGTCAACGAGTGCTCTCATTTAAAATCGTAGCTTTAATCGGCTCCGCTCCAAAGAGATAAAAATAATATATACTGAAACAGGAATAATGATGTGTAATACATTTACTTCTTTTGTTAAAAATGTTCTTTCATTGTATTAAAACTAGAAGCTTTGAGTTAAAAATAAATAATTTCCAAACTTCACATTTAATGAGAAACGGGATTTTTTAAATGAAGTTATTATGAAAGCAGACAAATATATTTAGTTTTCAATTATAAAAATTAATCACTTCATCATTCCATAATTTCCACAACTAAAAATCATTGCTAAAAATGAAAACTACGAAGTTCTAACTTCATCATTCCATAATTTCCACAACTAAAAATCATTGCTAATAATGAAAACTACGTATAATAACATAAGTTCTTTGGAAGCAACGGAAATCAGTCAACCCAGCGGCAATATGTAAAATACTCGTTTCACAACTATAAGACATATTATACTGTTTCACTGTTTCTCCAGAAGGATTGAAGGAATTGAAATTGAAACACCTTGGTAAGTACGGTCACGTTTTTGATGCGTCTAAAACTGTAAAATGATCTTTGAACGTATGCTGGCTGACAGTATCTTTAGATTTCTTTCAGTTTTCTTCAGGGTTAAAAAAAGAAGCGAAAAACTTGTTGTTTCCAACCAGTTATACTATAAAAAGGATTTTAAAAAAGAAACTTTTAAAACGAATGAAATGTAGCCTTTCATATTCGTCTGTTTGATCTCCACTCCTTTTCATTTCCTTTCCTTTTGTTGGGAACAGAACTACTTATTATAGTGCTAGAGTGATTCCTTATCTTTACTAAATTAAACGGAGATTGTAGTTTCGTGGCTTCCTCCTTCGTGTATCTGGGTGAAAGAGAACGTACCTTCTTCACACAACGCTTATACGAGCATATATAAATACAAACGAAGCATAATGCATTTGTCTGGTAAAGACTTCCTTTCATCAATCAATACTCGAGCTTTTATCGTCACTCATGCAACCTACTATCAGATCTTGCATATTTCTACATTCCTTCTAACTTCCAGATGCGTAAACACACGAAAACAAACATTGCATATAGAAAATCCCATAATGCTATAAGTAAATGTGTGAGTCTATAGGGGACAATCTTCAAGAAACTGAAAAAAGTAATGCTGTTATTAGATGTGCATGGTTGTGTGCATATTGCTAGTTTTTGTTGCGCGTTTAGGATAAACTACTGACTACAAATTTTTGTTGTGCATAGGCCACTCTCCAAACAAAACCACCCTCAAACTTTCTTGAGTTTGTTCAAATTTGTATATATATACACACAAGCACGCGAAAAAATGAATATGGATCGCAGTTTCAATTTTCTCACTGTAGACTTTTGTCCCATCAGTGACAGTGGCAGAAGTTCGGCTTCAAGAATAAAATGCATATACCGGGGGACAATACAATTTCCTTTCAACTTTACAGTGGCAAAGAAAAACACCTTTATTTACACTACCCAATCCCACACAATGATGATGCATATAAAAGTATACGTACAAGGCGAGCTAAAGGAAATAGTCGGTGACGATATAAAAAAGAATGTCATATGCACCAACATGCAAGTAAAATGCATTTAGAAGACGCAGCAGGAGGAAAGGGGAAAGCTGGTAAATTCCTTTGTTGCTTACTCTTATACATAAACAACATTCCAAACTACAAGAGGACCTTATGGTATGTCGTTCTAGTGTTAATATTCAAATAAAAATAAACAAATGAAAGTGCTAGCGACAGTTTCTTTAATCTTAAACACCATGTTTCTTTTTTACTTTCTGTGAAAAGTCGGAACGGCGAGATAAATATAGTTGCAACAACTTTGTGGTGAAAGCTTTCATGTAGATGATTCGAATAATACCTACTTGCTAGTTTATCGATATTTGCCAGTTGTGTTGACAAGTACATGCGTATATAGTAGATATATACGTAGTGGATGCGGGGCATGGACATAAATGAATGTTTTTATGTACAAAATATTTTATGTGTTCTTGAATAAGCGCATCTAGTATAAAATATATCTATCCCTTTGTCCCAATGGTTTGCAAAAAGAATGTAATATGTTTTGTAAATGGCCTTTCCTGCCCAATAATTTATACGGTTCAATTTTCCCTAGACCTTCAAAAAGTGGAAAAGTGTTACTACCAAACTTCATAAAACAGAAAGGCTGGAAAGTTTACAATTTTGAGTCGTAAAGTTGAATTTTCGATTGTCATTTTCAGCCTTTTCTTTTATCCTTATGAGACAACATGATGGCTTTCACGGAAAATGATGGGACTTGTAAGCAAGAGCAACACACAACACCAAAGAGAATAGTATGTAAAGTATGTACATAGTACATATGCTATGAAAATTTTGTGGAAAAAGTGGAGAGAGACAGAGAGACTATGATGAAGGCCGAACAATCCCTCAGTAACAAAACACGATTGAGGAATTCTTGTTTCTTGGAGAGAGAGATTGACGGAAAGTAAATAATATGGGGAAAAGGGCATTGTATAAAAGGACAATAAAATTCACTTTTGCCTCCTAAGGGCTCTCCCAAAGCAACATTCATAGTATATACGACACACTGTTCAACATAAAAGTAGAACAGAAACAAAGAGAAAGGGAGAGGAAAGGAGAAACTGGAAAACTTGAGCGAAAACAGGGAAGATATTGTGTATGGAAAAAGTGTATAAGCATCTCTAGTAGGAAAGTTCAAGGGAAAAAGTATGAAATGAAACCTATTGCTCCCTTTTGGTGGAAAAGACAAAAAGAATGGAAAAGAGAAGTGAGGTGAATTGTATCATTCCATATTCTGCGTAGCAGAAACACACTGCAGAGAATTCCAATTCATGTAGCTTTGCTAACTATGAAAGGTTGTTCGGCGGATATCATTATAGAATGGTGCACGTTTACATTATAAGTCTCTCTCTCTCTTGAAGCAACTCGTATCATTGTTTTGGCTTATATGTACTTGTATTTTGGATTGCATATCATGTTACGCATACATATTCCTAGCGTATTAAGTTTCATATATTTGAATTGTATAACTGTGTGGGTAGGTGTTTGTCTAGAGAGATGGAGGAAGGAAAGACACGTCCGACATCGTCTTGGAGTGTGTGTAGATATATAGACCTGTATACATGGCAAGGGCAGAAAGATGTGTAGGAAAAAGGAAGAATAACATTAAGCACAGCGTCGCGTTGGGACCTTAAAATTCCTTCATTTCGTAATATATTTGGCAACTACGTGCGTTCACCATGCGAGATACAAATATACTCTTACTCCGCTTTACCAGAGAGTAAAGAAACTATTTGGCCAAAAAGTTTCATTCAAGACGACCTTTTGCGATTGCAGGTTTTTCAAATATGCCACAAACAGACGTAATGCCGAAGGAAATATTTCTGAAATAACTTTTCCACGTTCAACGTTTGCTCTTCTTGTTCCGAAACCGTGTCCTATATGATATATATAAGGAGTTGCTTGATGTGGCCGCTTATTGTGTAGGTTCATACAACTCAAGAAGAATCGTGGAGAGTTGCTTTTGTTGAGCTCATATATACTCTCAACTGACACTGACTTCTATAGCTATTACAATGCTAGTTTAAGAATGAAAATTGAGTGCGGAGGACAATTTCCTTACGAAAGAAACAGAAACAATTTTCTTTGTAAATATACACACAGTATGCCTCAATGAATTATACCGAGGAAATGAATATTGTACAATTTTAAACTAAAAGCATTTCCACGTAAGTTCAAAGTCACATTTCTACTGCTCTCTGAAAGAATGATGTTGAAAACTTTTCTTTTGAAAACGTCATTCTTTCCCTACAACAAAAAAATGATAGATTTCGCTGTGGGGCAAAACAAATTGTCTATTCACAGTAAACAAAAATACACAGACTATGGAATAAAACCATTTCTAACTTGCTCTCTGGCTTGGGTTTGTTTTAAAAACCTTTGTTGAGTACAAATTGGTAAATGTAATTGTTTCTTATTTAAGGAAAAAGAGTGATTAATTAAAGTCACATTATTTCGATTGATCAGTTCGTGAAAAGCATGTCAATGCATGATTTCAGCCATTATATTGTAGCCTTCATCAAAATGCTATTACTTACTTTGTCATTACGAAGGAAAAAGCAATTTTAACTTATAACCCTAATATAAAACCTCGCAAACTTTTGCCCTGCATTAGTAAGTAGTAGTAAAGATACAGGAGAGATTAAGAGGTGCCATCAGCATTCTCATTGCGGAATTTAAAAAAAACTGTACACCGAAGGCTTTTAGGTCATGCTCCGTAGGCTCTGTCTCCAACAACAGTATACATAATATGCGGCACTACGGGTACTTAAGAGAGTGTTACGATGACAGTAAGCGTAAGCTTCATTTCGCCATCAGGATCAGCTATCCCTTTTTATATCAAAGCGTATGTATACATACATCCATAAATGTATCAGGGCACCTTGTGTCGAAAATAGTGGGCTTTATATAAAGGACTTAGGCGAATAGCAAATTGTACTATATATACACTTTTCCTGAAATCACATCCATGTTTTAACGAACGTGACAAGGAAGCTGAATGGTCCTTTTGTTGTAGAGTACTTTGAGTTCAACTCATTCCATTCTTTTCATTCTACTACTTGAAATCTTTCCCTTCATTCCGCCCTTTTAAAGCAATAAGCTACGAGATATGGAGCATTTCTTGACTTAAGCAGGCTAAAAAAATTTTACGAACGACCAAAAGAACTATACTGAAATTTGACAGTCTTGTCACCGGAAATATCCAGAGGGAAACTGCTCCTGTGGCCCACTGACATTATATTAGTAGAGTCTGGTAGTTAGCGTCTTGCTGGAGAAGAATGTTAGCATGCGACGGATGTTTTACTACGTATGGGGCATATTACTAGCTTAACATCCGGTATTGTTCTTTTCCCAGAAGGTACAAACCGTCAGCCAAAATGTAGCAACGTAATGAATCTACTTCGGGGCATGAAGGTAAATTGAGAGTTGACATAAGCATGTCAATGGTTCACTTTGTCTTTTACGGACTGAACTAATAATGCTTGATACTTTTGACTTTCGGAGGCTGTGTGTAGCATTCTATTAAACTATTTTTGAGCTTATCAATATCATAAAGGTAACAAGGTGTCCAGAATTTTTAGACATGTCCCTACTTTCCGGCATTCAACTGGAGTCGGAGTTCATCAGCACAGTTAGTTGAAACCCGTGGCCGTGTACCACTATCGAATCATATCACGGACAAAAAATGTCGGCCTTTGGGGGAATCTACATCACATAAAAGGCAGAAAACCTAGTACTGCATTGGGTATCAGAAACCGAAAAGTATATGTGATCCGTGCTGGAACATTAATCAAATGTCTTCTCAATAAAGTATGAGTGCACCAGAAGGATTTCCTTGAAGAAGAGCTACAGCTGCTGCAATGACAGTTTGTGTGGGTACTTCCCAGAAGCACTTGGTCTAACATCGCAAAACGGAGTCGCATATACTGACATATGTATAAGAATTTCTGTAAACGAATTGATTGCGTACACATACAACATAATATGAATAATATGTAGAGGGAAAATACTTATGAAAAATTTCTGTCATCATTCGTTTCTTTCCCCTTGCTTTTCTTCTTTCCTCATTGTGGTATTGTATTTTATGTACACAGTTGAAGAAGAAAAAATACAAAAAAAAACTTACCTCGCATTTTGTGGTCCGACACTTTTGACATCGAAGGATGAAGATGCTGTGATCTGTGATGCGTTTATCTTTCCTGATTGCATTCCGAGAGGATTCACACATTCTTCGTCGCCCCATTCTTCACCACCACCTATGACAGATGAACAGAAAGAAGAAAAAATAGGCTCATATTTTGCGTCAGTGAAAGAATGAGAGTGCTTTGAATAATATGTTATTTTTTTACTACACATCCACTGTGATAAGAGCACACACTTCGTGTTTTTACGCGGCAAGAAATGCGTTATCCAGTTTAAGCTTCTGGAGCTGTAGCTGACTTATAGGTAGCATTAAGACGGAGAAACTATTTTCTATTAAACAATTTATCATCATGATCCTGAGTGTGTATGAAGTAACTTAACATGAGAATGCTATCTCTCATAAATACTACCTCATATACATTTGAAGAAAAAATGATTTTTTTTTGTTTTATTCAGGATTTCGCTATCATCTGCTGGATGTGTTGAATTTCAGTGAGAAAGTCTTAACAATATGAAGATCTGTACGTACTACGTACATATTTTGCAGTTTCTGACTTGCATGCTACATCGAAAGTTGGTAGAAAGACCTTTTTTCCATCTTTATAAACTTTAAAAGTGAAAATTCCAGTGAAAATTACTTAGGAAAGTTATAACCATATCCTATTTGAGCATTTTCTAGCGATCACGTAATAGCGATAGCGATTCGAAGCGTAACGTTACAGCTGCTGTTGTCGAAATAGAAAGCGAGTTCCATGCAAGTGAAAAATGGGTCAGCTTCAGTTTTATTACACTGCATCCAATGTTTGCCTTTATCCCTACGTGCAATCCACACCGCTCGTTATTTACACGTGACTGAAATTTCCAACGTAGCCCACATTTCATAAAAATTATACCTTGTATATAACATTGCATTCACCCAATAGCCAACTCAAAAGTGCGGTGCATGAAGACTTACTCCCAGTTTCTATTAAGGGCCAAACCATTCTATAAAGACTAGGTGCTCGTCCTACTCTCTACTATAAGGACAAGCTGCTATTCCAACTTTCATTCCATATACCCACAGTCTACTCAACGCACTCAGCTCAAACCTTAATACCTTGCCCATTTTGAAGGCATACATGTCTAAAAAGCATGAAATTTAAAGCGGCTTATCTTGATTCGTTTCTTTCTAGTTAAATATCGAGATTGTTGGTGCATAAACACAGAAAACGTATTTTGGTCGGCGAGGGTCTAAAGGATTTTCTACGAAACATGTCGATGCTTGGTAATTTCCACATTTTCCTTTTTACATTCAAATCTTCTTCCTACTTCAACCACATATATATGATAGTCAAAGAAAGGTCTTAAGTACCTGTTTCACTAAATAAGTACTTTTAGTACGTATATCGTTGAATAAAACTAGTGGGGTGTAAAACGTTATTTCATGGTTTTTCCATGAAATTCTACGTGTGGTATCATTGAAGGCATTCATCAATACACTATTTGTTTAAATTCAAACATTGGTATCAGCATAATATTCTGTCAGCCACAGACCCAACAGTCAGAACATCCAACAACCCAAAAATTATGCATATATCAGACTTTTATTGAATATCAGCTAAACATCGCATTGAGTTTGAATATGAAAGGTACCTTGTTCACAAAATTAAGGGAACGGCTACTACTTATTCTAAGAACTTATGAAACTGTGTAGGTGAATGTACCCTGCCCTGATCTTAAAATATATTTTACAAGCACCAAACAATATGCTTCTACTTCTACACATTACTACTTATGCATATAATTAAAACTGTCCTGAAGTCTTCCTTTGTACCCCTGAAAACCTCACATATTAAATGTTCTTTGACCACATTACACGCACTTGTTTGACTCTTAAAACTTTTGTCATTTGAGCGAGTCTCTGTTTTATTAAGAAATAAAGATTTTTGTTTTATAATTTAAATTAATACAGCCATATAATGGGTCTTGGAAGCTCAAAAGGTACGACAAACAGTGTTTCAACTGGACAGAGCGTCTTTGTCAATTCGCGGGGTGAAACAGTAACGGATTCATTTCATCAAGTTAATGTGAGTTTTGAAATATGCATAATTTGCTTATTTTTCAAAGTGTTCATTTCTAATCTAAAAAACCTTTGTTTGTTCCCACACATATACATTGCTTAACCTTTTATATGTTTAATTAACAGGATGATTTTTACCGACAAACCGAAAAGGGTAAGCTGCCGGAATCTGGAGGCTACTTTACACAAACCAGTCTGTACTCTCCGTGGGCAGTGGCAGTTGCTGCAACTGTTCTACTTGTGATTTCAGTTCTATTGTTTGCTTACTCCCGAAAACCCCGAAAACAAACAAAAAAAGATGTGGCTGTGAATGTTGAAATGGTCGGCGTAGGTCCATCCTATTACTCATTAGCCAACGGTCGATCCCATCATGCTTCTCATGCTAATTGGAATACTGACCTACTGGATGAAGTGGATTTGCAGGCTTAAGATTGTTTCTCATTCCATTGTATTTGTTGAGTTTGACCCACTACAGATTTTATACTATTTTTGAATGTTGTTTTTAAAACTTGGATTGTAATTATTTTTAAAGCATTTTAATTTAAATTTGATGTTATTTTAGTAATATTTACTGATTGAGAGTTGACGCTGACTTTTAATAAAAATAATAATAATCAGCTTATGAGATTAAAACTAAAGTATTATTTACGGTTTATTCATTTCCATTTCACAATTGTCTTTGATGTGCACATTCTGTATAGCATTTATTCTATCATACGTAGTACAAATTTTGGTTTGAAGTTCGTGTATAATTACCGACTATTTATTAGATATACTAAAAATTCGGAGCCATGTTTTAATTGACACGTGAGTTTTAACTGCGGTTGATATCTTCCAAACCTCATGAAGTTTATTTCCTAGCTCATTCAAACTTCAGGTAGATGGATAAATCAGTCGAACGTTTTGATAGTCGAAAATCAGCTCTCGTGGAGAATTCAAACTTTTCAAAGGAAAATGTTGAAGCCGTAAGATCATACTATTATACAAACTACTAAATTCCAAGGTTTGGTAAAATAGATCCACCACGTACAGAAAATACAGTAGTTTGAGTCCTATACTATGGTGAGAATGGAGAAAGTGCGTTCACAGACACTCAATTGGAAGATTTTTCCAAGCAAGGCAAGGTACAGGTTGAATTGTGGTGACCCTGCCCTCTCTTTTGAAGGTGTACTACAAGC